>CM032447.1:45795263-45960263 GCA_019049505.1 Pachyrhynchus sulphureomaculatus
TATATGTATTTATATATATATTTATATATATATATTAAATATAATATATCATGTCTATAATACTATATATATATATATATAGATATTTATATTATATATATTTATATATATATCTATAATATAAATATGATTTAGACTAAAATATATATATATATATATACTATGTATGTATATAATAAATATATATATATATATATAGTATATAATATATTATATATATATATATATATCAATATAAATTTAACGTTTTTCCAGATTAATGCTGCAGGTTAATGCAGGAGGTACAATAAAAAAACCAGAATTTCAAAAGACACTAGACCCCCCTCAAACCGACATACAGACCGTTAACTCTATTTAAGATCGTTAATTGGTGGACGTATTCATTAGTCCAGAAGAAATAATAAGACCATGCGTTTTACCAGGAAGGAAGTTGTTTTGCATTCAGGTAACCGAATACCTTTATGATATTTTGAAATAATACTATATATGAAAGTTGATATTTTAGAGGAAGGCAGGGCTCAATCCAAATAAGACTGGGAAAACCCATACACATTGGAGGAGTAACAATGAGTCATGGTTCAAAATTACTTCTAGGATTAGAAGGAATGAGCAGCGCCCCCAAGGATTTTGAAGTTTATGTAAGAAATGAATTACACCCAAAGCGCGGTATCTGTATGTCAATATTAATTTGAAGGATGTGTAAAGCCAAAATCTCGGACAACCTGACAGGTTGAACAGAAAAAATCGACTTAATGAAACACGCCTGGATAGGCTGTTTAACGTCAGTAAATTAATAAAAAGGAGAAACAAAAATTGTCGTCTAGAAAAACTACGACTGTTTGTAAAGTTTTCCACTACTGTATAGAAAATACAGAGGGCGTCTAAAATAATGCACCTCCCCCAGGGCCCGCTCGCTAGACAACGGTCAATTTAGAACGCGTTTCAATCTCGTGAGATAGGTGTATGTCAAGCCGTGTTGAACGTTCGACAGCGAGGACAAGGCAACACTACAGCTTTATAATCTAAGACGTCGTACGACACCAGCGAATATAAGTCAACCGCGCCACCCTGCGATAATTCCAGAAACAACTCAGAAGCAAGGAGCCAATAGAGCAATCAATTATACCAACTAAAACTGATGAGATTTAATAGATCGAAATCTGTACTAGATTAGCACTTCGTCAGCAAGGGCGCCTGGAGGAAGTTCATTATTTTTGGCTCTCCTAATTTTTAACGCACTAACTTATACTTTTCAGGGATTTACTAACGAAGCCGACGTAGGTACCTTACTAGGACAATTTACTTACGACTGGATGGGAACACAACATCAAACATTTGAAATAAAAAATAATTTAACTAAAAATCAAATTTTTGAATTAGTCGAGCTTAGTATTCTTAACAACTACGGGAAAGAAGAATTTACATGTGTATATAGATTCAGGGTTCATAAAAGAGATGTTGACACAACAGATAAGTCCTCACAAACCACCGGCGAGTCTCCTGGTAAAGAGAAGAAAAAATGTTGTTGAAGTCTGTGTGTGAAAGTTCTTTCATTATTATCGTTATAGTCGAATTTAGTTCTAGGTTTAGTTTTCAATAAACATAAGCATTTACGATTATATTATTTGTTATTTTAATGAATAAATTAACTACACTATTATCAGTTCAACGTTTGATTATTTAAAAAAATGATAAATGAATCTTTGATACATAACAGTACTATCTCTCTCTTATTAATACGTGTTACGATCCAAATCCCCAGACTAAAAGCTATATAGCAAGACCACGAAATAGCATCGACCCGCGCCGATAGGTGGCAGTAAGTACATCCATAACAACGATGCGCAATACGTTGCAAATTGCTAGCTCGTTCAGCTTGTTATGTGTGCACGCTGCGTAAAGGTCTAATTATATTTCTCTGGGATTTTATCAGTGGATAAGCGCCTGTTAAAATGTTTAAACTTGGTAAAAGTGCTATTAAAATATATGAAATGATTTAGAAACCATGAGGGACGAAGACCTGAGCAGTGTGCTAATTTTCGAGTGGTTTTCGCAATATAAAACCGGCCGGCTAAACTTCGATAAAAAACGACGAGCCTTCCTTCCAGGCTTTCTACTGCAATTATGCATGAAATCAACCCCAAAGTTCAACACATCATTCGGGATAACCATCGTCGGCGAGTTCTAAGAATCTCTGACGAACTTTCTATTGGTTACTAAGCGGCCAAAATTTTGGAGCAAAATAAAGCATCACGACAGTTTTTAACGAAGAATTTCATGACGCCTGATCTAATACTCTGCAACTTCGGGTTGATCTCTCATATGAAGAGATACGACGGGAGGAACGAAGCCTAAAAGTAAGTACCTCAGAATTTATAGCGTTGGTCCGAAAAAAAAGAAGGCCTGCCCAAGCTAATCTTAACTACGACGTAGTTATTTTATGTCAAATTGCGTCACAGTTCGATCATCGATGAAATACTGCTCCCGTGTTCAAGGCTCTACTCCCAAACATACATTACATTTGTTGGATTATATTTAGAAGCGAGCTGTTCGCCTGATTGGAGACCCAGAACTGATTAGTATTCTTGATTCCTTGGAGCATCGAAGAACGGTTGGCAATTTCAGTCTATTCTACAAATATTTCCATGGAAAGTGTTTGATGGATGTAATGCGCTTAATTGATCCCAAAGCTATGCATGCTAGATATAGACGTCGCACTAATACTTCACATCCGTATGAAGTTCAGCCTGTCACTTCTCGTACAATCAGTCTTATATGGAAAACCTTATCCCTTTGGATTGCTCAGGACACGTCGCTCCTGTAGCACTTTGAAAAATTCCCTGCTGCCTGTGCTATGCTTATAATAAAAAACATTGTGATGTGTATTATAGTAAGTAATAAAAGAACCATTAAAGAACGATTAACAAAATGTTATTCTGATGTTTTTAACAAAGGTATCGGTGCAGGTAATATCACTGTAAACTCTGTTCTAACACTGGGATTAACTTTTTCTTTATCGTCAACATTTATTTTAATAGTAGCTTTCTCTTTGGAAGTTCTCTTTCTGGGTCTGCAAACTATTCCTTTTTCTTGACTTTTATTAATAACATTCTCTAGTTTGGTACTGTAACAAACAAAAAATTAATGATTGAAAGTTTCTTACCTCTATTGCGTTTAAGTATATTTAACCGAAAATTACTTTTTTAAAATATAAATAATAAGTCAGTAAGCCAATTCATTAGGTATCATAAATAATTGTAAGGATGTAGTAAATAACACATAGGCTGAAAAGTCCCGGGCCTAACAAAGAAAACACGGTTTTTTTGGTTCAAAATTAGCTTTATTCATCAACGTAATCTCCATCAAGAGCAACGCAATCATTCCAGCGCCGCTCTAACATTTCAATACCACTTTTGTAGAACGATTTATCTTTTGCCTCAAAATAGGCCTCAGTTTCAGCGATAACCTCTTCATTCGTGCGAAATTTCTTACCGGCGAGCATATTTTTTTTCAGGTCTGCGAACAGCCAGTAGTCGCCGGGAGCCAAATCTGGCGAATACGGTGGATGTGGGAGCAATTCGAAGTTCAATTCATGTAGTTTTGCCATTGTTTTGATTGACTTGTGACACGGTGCGTTGTCTTGATGAAACAAAATTTTTTTCTTTGCCATATGCGGTCGTTTCTTTGCAATTTCGGCCTTCAAACGCTCCAATAACGCTATATAATATTCATTGTTGATGGTATTTCTTTTCTCAAGATAGTCGATGAATATTACACCACGCACATCCCAAAATACCGAGGCCATAACCTTTCACCGATTGTTGTGCTTTCGGGCGCTTTGGACGAGGTTCACCAGTTGCTGTCCACTCAGATGACGATCGTTTGATTCCGGAGTGAAGTGATGGATCCATGTTTCATCCATTGTCACATATCGACGCAAAAAATCCGGTTTGTTACGTTTAAACATGGCCAAACACTGCTCAGAATCATCAACACGTTCTTGTTTTTGATCAACAGTGAGCAAACGCGGCACCCCACTTTGAACAGAGCTTTCTCATAGTCAAATGCTCATGCAATATAAAGCCAACACGTTCTTTTGATATCTTTTACGATGTCAGCTAACTCACGCAACTTCACTTTTCGATCATTCAAAACGATTTTATGGATTTTTTTGATGTTTTTCTGGTGTTACCGCCTCATTTGGACGTCCACTGCGTTCTGCATCATCGGTGTCTCTACGACCACGTTTGAAGTCAGCAAACCAACGTTTTATTGTTGTTTCTGATGGAGCGGAGTCCCCATAACACTTTTCAAGCCATTGCTTCCGCTTGAACGGTAAATTTTTTCCCATCAAGAAGCAGTGTAAAATAAAAACACGAAATTGTTTTTGATCCATTGTTTTGAAAATAACAAAAGTAGCGTCACTCTTAGCACAATAACTCACAAACTAATGAATAGAATATCATGAAATTTTAACAGCTGTCTTTTGAAGGTTAGTATTAACTGAAAAAAAGGTTGACTGCAATAAAACTAGCGCCATCTATGTGTTAGGCCCGGGACTTTTCAGCCCATGTGTTAATATGACACTTTTTTTCGGCACAATCGTCGAATTCGTTACAATAAAATTCCCTTAAAATACACAAAACAGCATTTTTAAAATAGAATAAATAAAATCATTTGGGCTCTTTGCCGATATAAAGTTTTTGGATAGTACCAAGAGTGTAATCAAAGCACTTAAATTATCTTCCTAAAGCCTTGCAATTGCTATTAAATAATACAAAAATATACGAGGGTTGTATGATAAGTGCCTGACCTCGGTTAGAGATGGCGCTACTGCTCTTTAAAAAATCATATTTTTGGTAAACATAACCTTTCCCAAGAATCCTGTCGTGATTTGGTTTGTGAGAGGTAGCCATTTAGATAGAACAACTTTTGTGATTTTACAACATTGGAAAAAATTGAATATTGAGCTGAGTGATAAAATATTTGTTTTTGAAAAAGGAAACGAATGATAAGATAAAAGCGGAACTCGGCGAAGTTTATGGAGACTGCACCTTTGTCTTCGACCATAAAATATTGGACAGCTCAATTTAAACGCTGACGTCCAAGCATTTTTGATGAACAACGTCCAGTTCATCCAAATGAGGTCACCACATCAGAAAAATCCACAATATAGTGATAAATGATCAGAGAATAAAAGTTCGTAAGATTGCTGAGACTGTGGGCATCTCAATTGAACGGGGGCAGAACATTTTAACAACTCATTTGGATATGATGGAAGCCTTCCGCAAGATGGGTGCCGAGATTGCTCACAATTGACAATAACCACGAACGAGTGTCAGCTTCAGAAGAATGTTTGACGATGTTAAAGCGTAATCAGAATGACTTTTGGCGTCGATTCATAACTGTTGACGAAACATAGATTCATCACAGCACACCAGAGATCAAAGAACAGTCCGAACAGTGGATTTTCCATAGCGAACCGGCGCCAAAGAAGGCCAAGGTAACTTTATCGGCCAACAAAGTCATCGCCACAGTGTTTTGGGATACACGTGGCATAATCCACGTCGATTACCTTGAAAAAGGCCAAACAATTAATGGAGAGTATTATGTAAATTTATTGGATCGTCTTAATAATGCTGTAAAAGAAAAACATCCGCATTTGGTGAAGACAAAAATTTTCTTTCAAGACAATGCACGCGTGCACACTTGTGTCATCGCCATGGCAAAATTCCATGAGTTAGGATACGAATTGCTTCCGCATCCACCATATTCGCCTGATTTAGTCCCCAGCGATTATTTCCTATTTCCGAATATGAAAAAATGGCCCGGCGGAAAAAAATTTGGCTGTGCTGAAAAAATTGAAAAAATTACAGCTAACGCCAATGAACAAAAATTATTATCGTTAGTTAAAACCGTGGTTAGTTTAGCCCATTTTAAATTCAAGCTTGATCGTTAAGTCAATAGAATAAATAAGTATTTTTTTATAGTCCACAATTCCGCCTGTATAGGGATTTTTACCCTTTTTGACTATATGTCATAACATCCGTCAACGTTGCCCAGATACCCAAACATACACATTTGTATTTCACGGCACTTTTAAGAAAACACGGTAGTGCTCAGTCATTGCCTTAACTACTACCTAAAAATACACACGCAGTCAGCCGATTGCCGAAATCAAACCAGTGACCATCGGGTTCGTATACAAGCTCTTAACCCACTACGTTACCGTGGCTGGCAAGTAATTACACAGGCCAACGTTTTTCAAACCCTGAAACCAGACTATACTTTTTCAAAGGTTTTTGGTGCATTGGGTCCAAATTCGACCTCAGAATTGCCCCATCACATCAGGTTTTCGAGATATCCTAACCTAAAAGTGCAAAAAAGACGGTTTTTCGCTATACTGAGGATTATATTACAACGCGAATTATTTTTTCTTCCCAAAACTCGTTGCGGCATCTGGAAGTACGTATGTTGACGATTTTCTGAGAAGAAATGAAATATCTGAAAATTTCAAAATGCATTTTGAAGGGGGAAGAGTAGTACTTTCAGAGGCCGCAACGAGTTTTGTGAGTGTGAAAATTTAATTCAAGGTGTAATAGAATCCCGAATATAGCCAAAAACCATGTTTTTTTGCATTTTTAGGTTAGGATATCTCGAAAACCTAAAGTTATGGAGCAATTCTGATGTCGGATTCGAATTGAGCGCACTAAAAACCTTTGGGAAAGTATACTCTCGTTTCAGCGTCCAATTTTGTCGGCCTGTGTTATCCGTATAAAAGTAGGTTTCTCTAATTTTAGCCAATTTGTTCCAAATTTCTGATAGTTACAGCCTAATTAGCGATTAAAGTTGGTTTCAGACGTTTAGAATTCTAATTTCAAGAAGTTGGCACCGACTTTCAAACTAAATCAATATAAAATAGAAGCAAGAAATATAAATAAAAGGAGAAAAGATAAGTAAAAAAAAATGACTTACCTGTGCCCTTTTGCATGCGTCTTCAAAGTAGAACTTTGATTGAAAGCCTTATTACAAATTGTACATATGTAAGGTCTTTCTCCAGTATGGATTCTTTCATGTTTCTGAAGCATTGTTTTTGTTGTAAAGGCTTTTTTTGCAAGTTTCACATTTGTAAGGTTTTTCTCCAGTATGGGTACGTAAATGTACTGTAAGTTGACCTTAAATCAGTAAAGAAATTGTTAATGAGATATAAATGCTAATACAATTTGCTTCATAAGAAATTGTAGTTCTTGGGATTAGACTGTGTCGACATGGAGTAACTTTCAAATGTTTCCCCTACAATTATATGGAGAACTTTACTCTGCAAGATTAAAATACTAAATTACTTATATTTTCTCTCTTTACTTCCTTATGAGATAAGAATATTATTATGAATATCCAATACATAAATAATACAAACCGTTACTACTATTTTACTACAGCTTCCAGGTGGGATACTTTACCTGTAGTACTCATTCTTTTGCCACAAAGAGTACATAAAACAGGTCTTTCTCCAGTATGGGTCCTCATGTGACTCTTCAAATCACTTGACTGTCTAAAAGCCATTCCACAACTCTCACACACAAATGGTCTTTCATTGGTGTGTTTTCTCATATGAACCTTTAGTAAACCTACAAAATATTTAGAAAACTTATTTCTAAAACAAAAGTGCAATTTTAATTGATTGTTGCAAATTACTTGGTAACTGTATAGCATGTACACTAGTCTGTCCTTTATTTTTCGACTTATTTTTTTTAATTCACAGGATCTAATTTTGTTCATTTTATTCTAAAATACTCATACCATAAATTCAACTCATCTGGAGCATTAAAACCCGTGCCGACTTGGATCGAACACGTTCATACAAGTAACGCGAGAGAAGCGACAAACATTCGCTTTATTTGTCATTCTAATATGTTTTCTTCAACTATTAAAAAAGTTCTTACAGTTTTGTTTTTTATCATTCGTGAAGTCAAATTAACTGTGAGTGAAAGCGCAAATCTTGTTATTCGCGAGTGTATCATATTCTGGGAAAAATCAAGAATACCTATAAAATCAGTACCTAACTGTGTAAAGGAACTTGTGGGCCTTTATCATGTTTGGCGAGAGCTACAAAAAAACAGCAAGAAAACCAAAGATGTTTTTAAGCCGCGCAGAAAATCTCCAAATAGATTTGGATAACTTATTTAATATCGCACATGCCGACGCCTTCGATAGAATGAAAATACATGAAGATAAAATATTTTTAGAGCGACAGAAAGAATCAGGGCGACACAGTTTCTTAGTAGGTGTAGATAAAAAAATTAGCTGAAAAAGAAGAAAGGTCAAGGCAGAGAAAAATAGAAGAGAAAAAAAGACTAAAAATTATTTCATCGGAGACTGCATCAACTTCTTCAATACCGGATCACCAGCCCAAAGAATTACAAGATCTTCTCAACTCTGATAAAAGTCCGGATGAGCTTTTGCCTGACGTTTCAAACACTGTGTCCTCTCAAACATCTGTAAAAAGAGGAAGAAAGGATTTCATCACACCTAAGCTGGTTGCAGTTTTAGAGAGATGCCAGTTGAGCATTAGGGATTCCATTTACATCCTTCAAGCTATATTGGAAGCACTGTGTTGTAGTATTGATGAATTTCCGATAAACAAATCTTCAAATCGACGTATTCGGACACACATGACGAAAGACAGAGCAGGATCCATAAAATCTGATTTCCAGAATGATGTATCTGAAATAGTCACCGTTCATTGGGATGGCAAATTGTTGCCCGGCTTAAACTTTAGAAGTTCTAAAGAAGAGAGCGACTGCCAATCCTTATTTCCTTTGGAAATAGAGAACAACTTCTTGCTGTGCCAAAAGTAGAAAGTTCTACGAGTAAAGACCAAGCCGCAGCCGTTTAAAACGCACTTTAAGATTGGAACCTCAATGACAAGGTACAAATAATGTGTTGCAACATCACAGCGTCTAATACGGGTCGCTTGAGTGGAGCTTGTATGCTTTTAGAACAAAAGCTAGAAAAAGAACTATTACTCTTCGCTTGTCGCCATCATATTTACGAACGGTTCTAAAAAGTGCATTTGAAACAAATATCCGTCAATTAACTCAAAGCCCAGATATTCCGTTATTCAAAAAGTTTAAAGACACTTGGCAAAATAATGAGTATCAACATAGAAATGTGTACTGACTTTGTGAAGCAACATTACAATGCCGCAGAAATCGTCAATTACTGACGTTTTATATGACTGAGATGCAAAAATTTTATTGCGAGGCATGACTACCGTCATCATATTTTTAGAAGGAGAGATAAAAAAATTTAAATCGGGTCTCCTGATGCAATGCATCAAGCAAAGGCTAAGGCTAAAGCTATTTATTCTCAAAAAATACGTTTTGATGCAGTCGCAATACAAAATGCTAAAGACAAACAAGCATTGAAAGATATTTGTTTATTTATTGTAACAGTGTATGTAAAGTCCTGGCTTGGATGCAATTTGGCTGCAAAAGTGCCGTATCAAGATTTATGCTTTTTGAAAGGGTTAAAAGATTACGAAAAAGTAGACAAATTAATTTCAAAAGCAGCTGTGAACAAATTTTGCGAACAACTTATGGTATTTATCTGAAGAAATAGTTATATTATCACTCTTTGATGATTCAGTCAACGAAAGAACAAAGATGAGAGTAAAAAAGTAATTTGCAACTTTTTATGTTTTTAATAAATGAAAATATTATTCAGTTATCTGGATTATGTTATTTTCTTTATTATTTCATGTTATAGTGATAAAGCCACATAACCAGGTACAGTAACAATTTACATGTTTTTAAAAACTTTCTGGTCTAGGTCGGCACGAGTTAGCATTACTAAGCCTTAGTGGCTTGAAAAAATTTGGGGGGTATGCGTTTTAAAGTTAGAATTTTTTTTTCTCATATAAGGGACAGACTAATGTACACATTTATAGTGAAACAAGAAATGTCATGTCTAGGGAAGCTTGAAGAAAATCAAACATTCTGGGCTGATAATTTGTAGGTTATAGAACAATATAAAGAGTAAACAAAATGTAAAATCTTACTTCGTGATTTAAAATTCTCCTACAAATATCACATTTAAAAGGTTTATATCCTGAATGTATTCTCTGATGATAATGTAAAGCACCACTCTGTCTAAAGCCTTTCCCGCATATTGAACACAAATGAGGCTTTTCGCCTGTATGCAATTTAATATGTTCTGCAAGAGAACTTGGGTAGGGAAATTCTTTTCTACAAATGGCACAAGTATATGCTTTTTTCGTATAGCCTTCATCGTGAATCTTCATGTGACGTCGTAAGCTTTCAGAAGTTAAGCAACCTAAAACATAAGTGTAGGTATAACTAATTAATGAACATTTATAATGCTATACTAATATTAAAAATGATATAGCATGGCTTTATTGTCAGAAGCATAAAAGATTTTAGAAGTACAAGTTGCTTAAAACAGCTATACATATCCTATGTTAGAAGTATATTAGAATATACAAGTATAGTATGGTCACCCTTTTATAATTATCACAAGTGAACACTTCAATTCACAATCACAGAATGAAATGATGTGCATTATAAATTGTGCATATATTATAAACAAATCGGTTCATATAACTCTATGATGACCTTGGAGAAACATAGAAAACAATATTGTATGCTCTACTTGTACAAAGTCTCATTGATGATCCGGCATTTCTATCCAACTTATATTTCAGTGTGCCAACGTACATCACAAGAAATCATAGCACTTTCTATATACCAGATGCAGCCCATAATAACCATCACCTAGGATCTCCATTGTATAATGCTTGCATGTTATTCAATGGAATCCAGAATAGTGTAGATATATTTAATAAGTGCAGTCTTTTCAAAACTAAATTGGGTGAGTTTTAAGTGCATGTAGATTATTATGTAATATTATTTAAATTAAGTTAATTTAAGTTCTGGTACTGGAAAGATCTCTGTGATCAATCTGTAAAGTGCAGTAAATACATAAATAAATAAATAAATATGTAAATAAATATTTGTGGTTACCTTTGTCACATTTGCTGCAAGGAAAAGGCTTTTTATCAGCATGCTTGTACTCATGCTGTTTTAGTAAATATTGATAGATAAACTGTTTACTACAAACTTTACAGGAAAATTTCTTGTCTTTAGGTTGGGCATGAGATCTTAGATGAACCCTTAGATGAACCTACAAAAGTAATAAAAAAACTTATTGCCTCCCACTTCCACCATCTAAACCACTCTAAATCTAAATGCTGAAGTAGGCAGGAAGAATTTTTATAAATTGGAAGGAAATATAAACAATAAAAAGTTAACCTGCCTCATACTGTATAACATGTAGGCTGAAAAGTTTTTGGTCTAGCTACCTTAAAACACATTTTTTTTTTACAAAATTCGACTTTATTCATCAACATAATCTCCTTCAAGAGCGATACAATCAGTCCAATGCTTTTCTAACATTTCTATATCTTTCTTGTAGGATTTGTCTTTGCCTTTAAAATCTCTTTCCTGCAAGCATTTTTTTGAGGTAAATAGATAATAGTCGCTGGAAACCAAATCTGGAGAATATGGTGGATAAGGAAGCCATTTGAACTTCAATTCATACAATTTTGCCATTGTAACCATTCACTTGTGATATTGTCTTGATGAAAGAGCACTTTTTTCTTGTTCATTTGGGGCTGTTTCTTTGCGATTTCTACCTTAAAATACACCAATAACTTTATATAATATTGTTTCTTTGGTTGCTTTCACTGGCTGCTGTCCACTCTGCTGAATGCCAATTGGATTCCAGTGTGTATTGGTGGATCCATGTTTCATCCATCATCACATATCGCATTAAAAAAAAAATCTTTTTTATTGTGCTTAAACAGGTCCAAAGAGTGCTCAGAATCATCAACATGTTGTTATTTTTTGGTCCACTGTGAGCAAATGCGGTACCCATTTCGAACAGAGCTTTCTCATATCCAAATGTTCATGCAAAATATGACCAACACTTTCTTTTGATATCCTTAGGGTGTCAGCTATCTTACACAATTTCACTTTACAGTCATCCAAACCAATTTTATAGATTTTCTGATGTTTTCCAGTGTAACCACCTCATTTGAACATACAGAGCATTCAGCATCAGTTGTGTCTGTATGACCACATTTAAATTTAGCATACCAGTAAATAATGAGTGCTTTTCTAGGGGCAGAGTCCCCATAACACTTATTAAGCCATTGCTTTGCTTGAACGGTATTTTTTCACATCAAAAAACAGTGTTTTTAATCATCACATGAAATTCCATTGTTTTGAAAATATCAAAAGTACCATCACTAAAACTCATATAACTTGTAAACTAATCGTCAAAATGTCATGACATTTTGACACATATCATTTAAAGGTTGGTACTTCCTAAAACTCATATGGATTTTTTTATAAAGGGCAACATCTATAGGTCAAATCGAAAACTTTTCAGCCTATGTGTTACATATTCCGGTGCCAAACTTGTTTAATACAGTTAAGTACCAATTGGTATTAACAATGAGAGAAGTTTGAATTTTATAATACCTGACATTAATAATCTTTGTATTTGAATATCCCTCATCTGTACTACTTAGTATTGCAGAACATTATTTAAATTATAATGCTTCAAAAAAAAATTTTGAAATTACTTGTTTAATACAGTTAAGTACCAATTGGTATTAACAATGAGAGAAGTTTGAATTTTATAATACCTGACATTAATAATCTTTGTATTTGAATACCCCTCATCTGTACTACTTAGTATTGCAGAATATTTTTTAAATTATAATGCTTCAAAAAAAATTTTGAAATTACCCATACCTCTTTCGAAAAGCTCTGAAAGCATACAACACACTTGAAAGGTTTTGTTTCATCATGAATTTTTTGATGTCCTGAAAACTTCATTTTGTTGCTGAAGCTCATTAAACAAATATTACATTTATATTTTTCTTTGACCTGTATAGGTGCTTTTGCTAACTCTATTTTTTCCATTAGAATTTCTTGATCTGGTGATTCAAATTCTGAGTCGGACAAATCAGAGAAATCATCAAAACCAATTTCTGAAGAAGCTCGCAAACCTGCATCTAAAAGATCATAAGCAGAATATAGAGTTAAGGGTCTCTTATATCTCATTCACGACAAACAAACATACTATGCAAAAGTTATAGACACTTGGATTTTTGTGTATATTTTCCAATCACACACATAACTTTTAAGTGTTTTTTTTTGCAAAATTAGAAATTTTGTGACAAAATGTTAAAGATTTAAAGGGGACCATTAAAAACAAAAAGAGAACCTGCTATTAGCCACAAGAATTTTCATTTTTTGAATAATTTTAAATAGAAATATTTTAGCATTGATAACCCACTAAAATTCTATCTAGGTCCTGTGCATCATAATCAAAATATAAAGTACCCCAAAATTAAAAATCTAGTAATGTAACAAGCATAATATAGCGAAAAGAACTAAAAATAATAGTATTTTTACACACTTTACCTTCACATTTAACTGACGAGCCATCATCTTTAACTTGTTCTTCACTTGGCTCAATATCTTCAAGTTCGACTTCTAACGAAGATTCATTTTCATCTAACAAAGCTTCTTCCTCAATTTTTCGGAATTCCCTTCTTGTTTCCTCTTTTTTAAGAATATCATCTGATGCTATACACATTTGACTAAAGGTGTATGCTGATTTTATTATATCAGTACAGTATGAACATAAATTATTTGGTAAATACTCGCCCTTACCTAACTGAATAAAAAATAAAAGTATTAAGAATAATTCATTCTTTTGTGTAGGTTTAGCAAAATAACTAGGAATTATTGATAGCATTTTCAATGATTTACAAAGCGCATCTAGATGTTTAATAATTACTTTCAATAAATATATAATTTGTGTATACATTTACTTACTTTTAAATCGGTCATTTTCTCTATAAAGTCTACCAAACTTGCATCATTCGGTTGCAGAATATATATAAATAAATCGAGCATATTGTCGGAGGTTTTTAGACAAAATCTACAATTATTTTGATAATTATTAATGTCCATATTTCGAAATTCACAAAAAAAACAAATCAAACCTCCGTGTTTAAGGTTAATTGAGCGTATCTATAGTTTAGAAAAGTCAGGGAAAAATAATTGACTTATCAATACATGTTCGGTGGCGACCATTCTTTACTTAAATTTCCCTAATGGTTAGGCGTCGATTCAATCGTTTTGATGACGAAGCGACTTAATCGGCAGGACCGAATCTAAGATCGATTATGTAATATTTAATGCTAAAAGACGTATTGAGTAATTTGCTTAGACTTAACCTTGACCACAGAGATATTATAACAAAGGAGGTAAAGTTTAAAGCCTGCTGTAAGTGAATGCATGGTGTTGGTAAAAAGAGAAAGAAATAATTATGAGTCATTCTGTCTCTCTCTTACTCTTCTTTGTTCTTCGTTGGTTCCAGACGAAATAAGAATGACAATCTCGCACGGGGCTCTTTCTATGAGCGCCACGCTTCTCGCGAGAAATTACCTCCTCTATTCTAATATCTCCATGGGCTTAACTGCCAAATAAATGTTATACTATCTAGTTAGAAGGTCGTAAAAGGACTATATATTCAAAGAAATCCATAAACCAACCAAACCTAAACTAACATTAGTGACAAGTTCGACACTTAAAAGACGGTAAAAAAAAAAAACAAATAAGTTAGACAGACATAAATGCGAAGATGTATGACAAATGTACGAAAGTTACCGTTTTCTGTAGCTTCTATTACGTAATAAAATTTGCCCGAATGTTAGAAAGTAAGTGATCATTCTAATCTGTAAATAGATAAGAACGAGTTTTATAATACTGGGCTTTAATAAAAGAACTGTTACATTAAATAGAAATCACTTCTATAAATGCCTGAATCATAGGGATATTAGAATAGAGGAGGTAAGTATAGAGCCTGCTGTAAGCGAAAACGTGGCGCCGTTAGAAAGAGAAAGAAGAAATAATATTAGTCATTCTATTTCTCTTCTTCTTCTCTTAGAGCGAGAGATAACATTCTCAACCGGGTATGCACTCTAATTTAGTGTTGTGGGCGTGTGCCGAGTAAGAGAGACAAAATGATTCATATTATTTCCTTCTCTTTCTATGAGCGCCATTAGGATCTTACCTGTGGTCGGAGCCTACTATGATTATTATTAAGATGGCCGAAATATGGGTGCAGATTTAAATATGTAACGTGTGAAGCATAGGGAGTGTGATAGTATTTTTCAAAAATATTATTAACAATTGGCAATATTTGCTAATGTTCCGGTACAAATCCTGCCTAAAGGATTTTCACACTCGGTGAAAAACTTTTCAAATCGTTTCCTTAGGTGTGGAATAATCGATGACAAAATTCAAGCAGCATGTATATTCACGACCCAATTGCGAACAGTAGTGTCTGAGATAAATGGTACCTTCAACAATAGAACAGGGGAAATTCTATTTATGAAATGCTCTCGTAGAGCCGGTGAAGGTGAAAAATGCAAACATATCGTCGGAACTCTTTTGTATTGTTATTGGTAAGATTCTAACCTTTAAATGTCTAATATTTAGATTTCAATTCTTGTATGAAAATTAATTTTCTACAATGATTATAGTAACGAGCTAAGTGTTTTAACCTGTACTGATATCAAACGTACCTAGAAAGTGAGGTATTGGAAACATACGAACCGGAAAAATTTTAACTGGTTTCAAATCAAATGCCAATTCACTTCGAAGGTTAATATTTATTAACTATTTTTGACTTTGAATGAATACAAAATAATTGAGAGGGTATTTTATTAAAATAAATTCTGAAAGATGTTATCTAATAAGGAATTTTGTTTGACACATGTACACGAATTACAAAAAAAAACAAATGACTGTTCACAAATAAATAATTTTACTTACATGGAAGAATATAATCTTTTTTAAAATGTTTATTTAGAACAAACTTTCGCATCAATTGGGATATTTCATTAAATTCGGAGAACTTTTTTCCGACATTTTTAATCTCTCAACTTTTTCCACTTACCCGACTGCATTAGTAATATTTACATAACCCTCATTCGCTTTTGGAAATGCATAAAAAACTATATTTAAATCCTTTTGTAGGCGACTTTCACAATTGTAAACATAATATAAAAGTCTTTTTATTGATTTTTCCTGAAAAGCAAAAATTTCGAGGTTCATTTTTAAAAAAATTTGTAATGTTGATTTACACAGATGCTTATGACAGATTTAAAAATTCATCGCAGGTTTAATTCCTCAAAAAGCCGCGAGATGTCATATTGAATAGGTAAGATCCCAATGCTCTCGCGAGAACTTACCTCCTCTACTCTAATATCTCTATGGCCTGAATACGAACCTGCACTTCTATTTTCAAACTGTCAAAAAACGCTCGTTCAAGGTCAAGATAGAAAATTTTTATTCTCTTGATTGAATCAGTAACTGTAAAAAAAGGTTCCTGCCCGGGTCTTGAGTGCTAAAGAAGGTGTGGCGCCACCGCACTTCCAAAAAAAAGTTTGTGACCAAACTATTTTGAGTTTTGTAATAAAGATTTTATTAACAAAAATGGTAGTCAAAGTGTACTTAACTGGCATATCCGGTAACAAAGAGGTAAGTAGCAAATTAGTCATCGTGAAAAATTGTACAAAAATTTTTAACTTGGAGTTTATTAGTTGCTTGATTTTTATTTTGCCCTATGACTTAAGTGGTATAAGCTGTATTTTAGACTTTTTTTATAAGGAAATATTTTAAGGATTTGATCTTATGTACAATTATTTGCTCATAGTTTACCGATTTAAATTTACTCAGTAAATTATGGGTTCATAAAAAGAAAATAAATAAAAAAACAGGTTGCAAAACTGGTATGAATATGTAAATAAGATCACTTAACAGCATTCCTATTAACTTTTAAGTAAATATACTGCAGGTTAGTCCTAGCAAAAGATAATTGAATAAATGCAGACTAAACAAAAATCTTTTACTAGTATGGCTTCCAATAGCATTAGGCAATATTAAACCACATTCTTATTACCAATTGTTAAGATCGTCGTCAATTAGAAAGCCTATTTTATAATTTATTCTAATAACATTTTATCTGGTCCTTTCAAAGTAAAAAAAAACTTATTATCTTGGTGACATTAATTACAGAAGTGTAATAGTATTAGAATAAAACAGCAAGTTCAGGAAAAACTAGTTAGTAATAATCATCTTTAAAACCTAAAATTGTAGATTGTATTGTGATATTGTGAACCATAAAAACATTAGTTGTAATGACAAACACCACCTGTAAATTGTATGTAATAATTTTCAATAGGGCTCAAAAAATATGTCCATATATCACCAATCAATATAACATCATAAACCTAGAGAATTGATACAGGGATGTCAAAGATACGGCCCGCGGGCCGCATCCGGCCCCGGGACGTATCAATAAGGCCCGCGATCGCAATGAAGAATCATTATTTTTATTAACCGTATATTATATACTATATAATTAAATAAATAAAATGTTATAATAATTCAGTACATTTTTTTTATTTGAATCTGGCCCACCTACACATTCTAAATTTAATATATGGCCCTCTGCAAAATTGAGTTTGACACCTCTGAGATATAACTTATTTTATACATAAGATAATTTTAACACAGAAGCCTGATTACTTATTTATTAGGATTTAATTTTAAGATAATATAATCTTAACACAAGATATCAAAATAATTTAGAAATAACTATGCTTCGGACTGAAAAATATAAATCTTATTTTAAATACATTGTCTAGAAAATAGGAATGATTAATTATTAATGAAGATCCCACTCATTTGTGCTGACTAGTATGTTACAGTAATGTTGGTTTATCTATATACTTATTAAGATTATTTGCACAAATAAAGTTCATTATTATTATGTTAAGTATTAAGAGCAAATTAAAGTTCATGTTTTAAAATATCACCATATTTCTTGACATAGAACTCTTAAATATTAAATGTATTCTGAAGCTTCTATTATCTAAATCTTACTTGGAAGTAGTAGTAGTAAAAGACCCTTTATTTTTCAGTTAATAATAATAATAATAAAATTTGGAACTAAATGCTTGAATTCTTAAAAAAATATATTTTGGTCTTTAACAGGTGAAAAAACGTCAACAAAGGGTACTTTTGATTTTGGATTCAAAAACTGTCAAATATGAAGTACTGGACATCGCAGAGCCTAATATGGAAGAGGCGAAGGAATATATGCAAAATAATTCTACAATGAATGGGGCTACAATAAGCGACCCTACTCCAAGAAATCCATTACCACCTCAAATATTTAATGATGATGAATATTGTGGAGTAAGTTACTTTAAGCTACACGCTTACATATTTGTAGTTAGTTTTATTAATTTCATTACCACCCCATAATCTTCCATATCAGCTAGGTTGTATATTTGTATCAAACATGCAGAACAATATAACTGTGTTGTGCTTCATATTATGCTATTTTATATTGATATGACTAAATAATACTTAAAATTACAATGTGACTTATACCATAGATATATGTCATGTTATATAAACTTGAAACTCATTGAAGGACTAAGAACTTCAAATGTGTCTAATTTATTAGCACATCTTCTGTTAAATTCTGCATACTATATTATGTCCCCACCACCTCTCTAGTTGTTGCTCAACAATGGATGATTCTGCTGCCCATTAAAATTTATATTGTGGTTCATAGTTTTATAACATAATTCTTTAGCCTATGCTTATACTTTTATTGCCTAGATAGCTTTCTATAAATGAGTCTATTTTTTGCCAGACCAATTGGCGCAGTGGGTTAAGGTGCCTGCTGTTGATCAAGAGGTCAGCAGTTCGATTCTGTGTGTCAGCTGGGTGTTTGTGATTTGTCCCATGTATGTATGTGTGGATTTATGCGTATGAAAAATAAAGTGAGAAAGCTGGCCCAGGGGAGTCTCCTATCTCCAATTTTCTTCCTTATAATGAACAATAATCTGCCAACAACAGCAAACAGTAATTTAAATAGTAACATCTGTCCCGTACTGTATGCGGACGACTCTAACTTCATTGTAAGTTCTAAAAAAGGGGAGTTTCAATCAGCCACTCAGAGAATTGTTAATGGAGTCTGCCAGTGGTCACATAACAATGATTTAAAATTAAATTTCGCTAAATCCAAAATAGTAAAGTTTATCCCTAAGCCCGTAACCCGGTATGAGAGCTTACTTATCCAATTCCCAAATAAAATATCTGTGGCGCAAATAGACCAAATAAACTTTTTAGGAGTAAAATTAGACTACAAACTAACATGGGAAGCACATATATTAAAAATATGTAAAAAAATAAATTCATTAGCATATCCCTTTAGACAACAGACCAATAGTCAAAGACACTACACTTCTTACTTTATACTATGGCCAAGTCTATTCTAGACTATCTTACAGAACTGTATGTTGGGGTAATGCTGCATATATTCAACAGTTATTTTTTTGTCAAAAAAATGTAGTGAAAATTATGGCTATAGCCCCACCAAGGATATCTTATAGGAACCTATTTACTAATTATAATATTTTGACTTGCTATGGAATATATATTTTTTGCTGCGCTGTGTATTTTAAAAGATATATTGAAAAATTCACGGTCCGTAGTAATATTCATTCTTACAACACTCGGCAAGCAGACGAACTTCACAAGCTCCTATGTAGGTTTTCAGCTACTAATAATGGTCCACAATGTATGTTGATTTGGATATACAATAAACTTCCAAAAAAACTAATGGGAATCTCAGCTTTAAGTAAATTTAAATCAGAGCTAAGATGATGATAGATACTTGGTACCTAAAGCACATTACTCATTGAATGAGTTCTTTATATTGGTTAAGATTGTTCGTACCCAGATGTGAATAATGTAATGATTACTATTTTTTATATTTATGTGTTACATGTATTTTTAATTGTTTTTGACATACCCTATACTATGTCTTACTATGTCTTTGTGCTATATTGTGCATCTGCATCAGTTGAAAAGAGGAAATAAATGTTTATTTATTATATATATATATATATATATATATATATATATATATATATATATATATATATATATATATATATATATATTAAAATGAACTTATACACATCTTTTAAAGAAGCAATTAGTTAATTTTATGAAAATATGAATAACAAAATAATTATAAATGGACCAATTTACCATTTAAGAACCATTTAAAAAGCAATTTTATTGTTTACATTCCTGATAAATCTATTATAAGCAATTAGTATCACAACTTATTATATCATAAAAAAACAAATAACCTTATATGTAATGGCCATAAAACAATAGATAAGATAAGGTATATTTATAGTCCAAAATGCTTTTTTATTAATGTTGAGTTCTACTTTTGTATTTATTCAATGTTATTTGACTACCACCACTTTAGTCATATAAGTATACTTATTTTCCCTAAACAAATCTGAGAATTATGATCTTCCTTTTTTTTACATATTATAATTATGTACGAGGGCTACCTTTTAAGTTTTTACAAAAACAAATAGAAAAATTTTAGTACAAATCGTTTTACTGTTTCTCAGAATATTTGCATTTAAGATTTATACACTTTTGCATGCGTTCGAACGAATTTTTAAAACATTTTTTCCACTCTGAAGTTAGTACCTCAAAAACATGGTTTTGGAAGAATTCAACAGCTTTTTGTGCTGATGAAAATCGCTGTCCACATATTTTTGACATTGACATTCTGAAACAAAAAGAAGTCGTTAGGAGATAAATCAGGTGAATTCAGACAATGATTCGATGTTTTTCTCGGTCAATTAATCAGTTGTTTGACATGCTGTGTGAGAGCTGGCATTGTCATGATCAAGAATCATGCGACGTTTTGGTTTGTTTTTCCTGATTTCATCGATGACTTCTGGCAAACAAATTGTTATATATCATTCAGCATTCTTTGATCCTCTAAAGCAATAGTTGCAACACGTCCAGTATCACCAAAGAAACAAGCGATCATTTTCTTGGAAGTGCTTCGCAAACGAACCACTTTTGTTGGATTCGGTTTATTTTTGAACACCTAAACACTTGATTGTTGCTTAGTTTTCGGCTCGTATGATTATACTTGAGTTTTGTCTCCTATTACGATGTCTTTGGTCGAATTTTTTGAGAATTTCCTTACATCAATTGACACGAGCCAGTATTTAAGTTTCGGTCAAATTAGGCGGAATACGTCGAGAACAGATCTTTTTCACGGCTAAATGTTCTTGCAAAATCGAATCTACTTTGATATGCCTAAGGATGCCTCAATCTCATGGTAAGTCACATGCCGACCCTTTTTAGTCATATTGCACACAGCATCGATGTTTTTTGGAATAACAAGCGATTTTGGTCGACCTTCACGAAATTCATCGCTGACGGTAGCACGACCATGACGAAATCCTGTAAACCAATTGTAAACAGTCTTTTCTAATGATGATTCATTACCAAAAGTTGAACGAAACATTTCGAGGCATTGTTGTTGAATTAGGCTTTTACTAAAATTGTAAAAAAAATCCAATGAAAACCTTACTGTGAAATTTCCATTTGTTCACAAAACTGTATTTTTTAAACGCTCACTGTAAACAAACTACTCGGCCAATTTCTGAGCTGCTACTGTAGTAACAATAACAAATGTCAAATTTTATAACAATGGTAATGTGACATGTCAGTAGCGTCATCTAGTGGTCGTTTGTAAAAACTTCAAAGGCGGCCGTCATATATATATATATATATATATATATATATATATATATATATATATATATATATATATATATATATATATATATATTAGCAGACAGGCGTACCGGGTGCTAGGTTTCTAGGAGACCCAAAGACAGCTCAGCAATTAAACACCTATGAAATAAACATATAAAATTACTACAAATTCTTAGATAGTTTTCTAATCAACCTTAATAATTTTTATGGGTTTCCTTGTTCATAACTAAATAAATTGATAATTATGAAATCATTATAACTCTTATATACTACTCAGTATATATCACCACTACACCAAATACTTTATTTTTGCACTCGACGCGCGTCTCGCTAACCATGTTAGCTTCATCAGGAGCGATGATTGACTAAAGCTAAACTACAAATTTACCCTATTTATACTTAGCCTAACCCTTAAATTACTCAAGCGGAACTAATGACATAGCCAAGGCCATCAGTTCCGGTCAAGTAACTAGTAGAGGGGACTATAAGGAATAGGCCCTCTGTCTTTATTTAAACTACTTTTACATTTTATGATTTCCATACTTTCGTATGCGTTCAACAATCTTTTATCAGATACATTTTTTTATTAATCTTAGATTATCTAATGTTACAGTATGATCAGCTTCAAAGACATGTTCGGCAATGCTAGACTTTTCTGTTCTAATGTATTTTAAGTGTGCTAAATGTTCTTTAAATCGTGTTTTAATTGACCTTTTAGTTTGCCCAACATACTTTTCACAATCATTACAACTAATTTCATAAATTCAACTTTTCTCACAATTAGGAACTTTCCTAAGATATTCCTCAGATTGTCTGATGCCTTATAGACTAAGGTAAGGCCTACCTTATTAAATACCTTATTGAGTCCCTTGCTATATTTCGGATTATAGGGTATGGAGACATACTTGGTGTTATTTTCTTTGCGTGTAAAAAAGGTGGAATTCTGAATATTAAACCTAAACTTATGTTTATTTATTAGCTTATTTACTAAGTCATCGTCATAACCATTAACTCTAGTTATATTTCTAATATGATTCCTTTCTTTATTAAAGTTTACTCTATTCAGAGGGAAAGTGACCAAACGATGAACTAAAAAATTTAATGAAGCTCATTTATGTTGTTTGCAATGAAATGAATCATTAGGAATCATCAATTATCGCTCCTGATGAAGCTAACATGATTAGCGAAACGCGCGTCGAGTGCAAAAATAAAGTATTTGGTGTAGTGGTGATATATACTGAGTAGTAAAATAATTATTAGTTTTTGTCCAATATCACTTTTCACTAGTTAGGCATTATAAAATATTAGGCATTGGTGGCAATAGTCAGATTCTAGGCAAATCAGATCAGTTGTCTAATATAACAGGCCTCAAAGTTGGAACATATATAATATACTGTATTTTTAATGAATTCATAAATTGTAATGGTGAAAACGTTATGTCTGTATTCAACAGAAAAATATACTAAAATTATTGTTGTTAAAGATTGACTAGACCTCAAGGCCTAAAAGAACCTGAAATCGGCACTGCTGAGTACCATTTTGAAGAGAAAGATGTCAATATCTTACAACATTAGGGGTATTTTGATGCAGAACTTTGTAGAAGGTATCGCTGTAGAAACTACTACATGGGGTGAAAAGTTCCGACACTTTCCGAAGATGGCAGCAAAACCAAAAAACCCATATGATTTTCAGTTAGTATCAACTCTCAAAAGATTCGTTTAAAGTTTTCATGACATTTTATCTATTAGTTTGCGAGTTACAGCTGCTTGAATGACGCTATTTTTGATTTTTGCAAAACGATGTAACAAAAAGAATTTCGTGTGTCGTTCAAACATTGCTTTTTGATGGACCAAACTACAGCCATAACCCAAGAGTGTCATGGTACATCTGCTCCGTCGATAGCAACTATATGTCGATGGTTTTGTGTTAAATGCGTTCGTACAAGCACAGATGATGCACTACGTACAGGACGTCCGAATGTGGCAGTCACTCCAAAAAACACCAAAAAAATCCACGATATTGTTTTGAATGACGGTAAACTGAAAGTGAGAGAGATAGTTGACATAATGAAGATATTAACTGATCGCTTGATTTAGAATTTGCATATGAAAAAGCTATGTGTCCGATGTGAGCCGCACACGATTGATCAAAAAAAGTAACGTGTCGAAGTTTCAGAACGTTGCGCTTGCAATGCGCATGGAATAATACTGATCGACCATCTTGAAAAGAGGCGACCAATTACCGGAGAATATTACGTTGTTTTATTGGACCGTTTTAGTGGTAAAATCAAGAATAAAAAGGCCGCATTTAGCGAAGAAAAAATGTTTTTCACCAAGATAATGCACCAGCTCAAATGAAAAAATCAAATGGGAAACTTAGGTTTATTTTAGAAAGCTCGACAAATCGTACTATATGAAAGGTATTCAAATGCGGGATGATTGCTGGAATAAGTGCATCGCTCTTGAAGAAAATTATGTTGAAAATATATTCGATTTTTGGCAAAAATATTGTTTTTTCTTCAAAAATCTCGGGACTTTTCACTCCATATAGTACTGCATTACATATAAGCCCTCTGCTATATCGGCTGCATGTCTCCTTTACAATATTTTTCCAGAATTTTCTCATAGGGCCTTGACTGAACATCTGTGACCCGATTCTCAGATTTTAGTATTAAATGTTAATTACTTACGTCGTCTATGTCAGTATTCCCGTAAACCGAGAAAAGTGAAGATGAACAAAAAAAAGTCTCAATGGTTAAATTTTTTAAGTTAAAGTAGTTAACAAATAAAGCTTTTAACTTATAAGATTTATCATTTTTTGCAATTTACGTTGAGTATATCTATGCAATCCCTCTCTCTCTCAATCCTTTCACCCCAATAGGAGTATCGGTGACACTATACAGTTGCTGTCTCAACAGTCAATCTCCAGACATCTCGATTCCGACTTGACTTGACTCGTGCATACCCATCCCAAGGCGAGATCTTACTTGGTCGGACCATCTTGTCGGAAACCGTCCCCTTCATCTTTTACCTTCTACCTTCCCCGTTACTACAAGCTTTTCCATGGCATCCACTTTCCTCATAATGTGACCAAAATATTTCAGGTACTGTCTATTAATTCTATTTGAAAGTCGGTCCTTTATACCAAGCTCTTCAAGAATAGATACATTAGTACGGTGTTCGGTATATAATACTCTGAGGATTCTTTAATATGCCCACATTTCAAACACATCGATTCGTCTTTTGTCAGCTTGTTTAATGGTCCATGTTTCCGATGCGTAAGTTGCTATGGGGAATATAAGGCTGGATAGCAATCTTAACTTTGTATTTTTTGTAACAGCTGGATCTTTCCAGACCTTAGTGAGATTGTTGGTCGAATTTCCAGCCATTGCCAAAAGTCTTCTTACTTCCGCCTCACAACCACCATAGTTATGAGGAAGCCCAAATAGTTGAAATGGTCTACCAAAGTGAAACTAGCAATTTTATTTAAGTGTGACAACTAACAATCATTACGTTGGTCTTCGCTCTATTAATTGTCAATCCATAGTTTTTGCTAGTGATTTCCAGGGGCTCCATAATTGATTCTAGGTCTTCTATTAAAGTTGCAAGTATAACAGTATCATCCGCATATCTCAGATTACTTAGCTTTTTTCCACCGATTGTCACACTCCTACTCCAGCCATCTAAAACATTATATATTATTATATGTTCACTATATATGTTATAAAGTAAAGGTGACAGAATACAGCCCTGTCTGACGCCGGGTTCTACGATAAAGCCTGTGTGTTCGGTAGATATTTGCGGCAGCAGAAAAGTTTTAAATCTTTCATTTAGAATCCAGAGAAACACCTTAGCAGCGTGTGACACTAGAGCGATTGTTTTATAGTTGCTGTAATCCAGAGGGGATCCTTTCTTATGCAAGAGTATAAATGCAACTTCGCACCAGTCTTTCGGCCATCTTCCAGTCTTCCATACCTCATTACACAGTTGATGTAGCAAGTCACGGCGGTTTTTCCCATCATCTTTATTATTTCCGCAGTGATCTCGTCAGTACCTGCTGCTTTTCTATTCTTTAACCTTTGAATAGCCTTCCTGACTTCAGACTTAAGAATACATGGCTCTTATTCTTCTGCGGCTTCTTTGTCGACACTGCAGTCACCCACTAGTTGAGCCACAAAAAGTTCTTTACAGTAATCCTTCCAAACATTAATGATTCCAGGCATGTCGGTGACTGTTCTACCTTCCTTATCTCTGATTATTTGTGTTTTAGGTTTGAATTCTTTCGATGGGTATTTTACCTTTTCATAAAGTGCTTGTGGTCGATTGTTCGTAGCATGTTGTTCTAGCTCCTCACATATACTTGCATTATTCAAGTATGCGTTTTTGTCCTTTTTACAAGTCACATTGATTTCTTTATTGATTGATCTGATTCTGTCTTGACGATCCGATGTGTTGTTTATTAAAATCGTATTTCTTTTTGTTTCTATAAGCTTTAGGGTATCGTCGGTCATCTAATGTTTCTTAAAGTGTTTTTGTATTTTTGCCGAGCATTGTGTACCAGCATTTGTTATCCACGTCTTAATATCTGTCCACGTTTTGTCTGTATCTTCTGTGACTTCCGGAATGTTAAAATTGATTATTGTTTGAAAAAGAGTACTGTCTGACACTGTAATTCTCTTGTTTGTTATTTTTTTAGGAGTGGCTAGTTTTATTCTCATATGAGCCTTTAATAACTTGTGATTTGAACCACATACCGCGCGTGGGCGGAATTTTAAATTAGATGACCTCCCTCTAGAGGATTTTCTTAGTACCCGTCCGGTGACACCCAGGTGGAAAGTCGTTTTGGATGATATTTGAAGGTGGTATTCGTGACAGTGAAGCTATTACTAATAGCAAACTATATATATATATATATATATATATATATATATATATATATATATATATATATATATATATATATATATATATATATATATATATATATACAGTCGACACTCTATATAGTGAAAGACCAAAATGTTGACCGAAATTTCACTATAGAAAGTTTTTCACTATATAACGAAAAAATCCGTCTATATTGCTATGTATGTATTATATATTGGCAATTGAAAAAATTGCACTATAAAGAGTTTTTTCACTATATAGAGTTTCACTATAAACAGTGTCGACTATATATATATATATATATATATATATATATATATATATATATATATATATATATATATATATATATATATATATATATGCAATAAAAATATTCAAAATATAAAAATTGTGTCGTTTTTTGTGTTAATAATTAACGAATCAAGTTGATTTTTGCGTAGAAACATTCTTTAGGCTTGTACGTTTCTTATGGATATAGTCGTTTGATAAAATTGTTTGTTTAATTTGTTATTAACAATGAATAAACTTTACGCTGAAAAATTTCATTATTAATTCAAAAATTGGTCAAAATGAAAAATGTCTGCTTATTTTTCATCATTTGTGAGTATTATGTCAAAAATTTAAGTATGTTCATTTTTGCAGCAATGTGGGTAAATAAACAAACGCGCACGAGCTCTTAGCGCACGCGTCTTTTCATGCAGTTAATGGTAGTGAAAATTTGTTTTTTGAATGTTTTCAGCTGCCAAAAAGACATTTCGTTTTCTTATTTGGTTATTTCATTTGAAAATGAAGTATTAAAATATTAATGTTAATTTGTCGTAACAGAATCAAATAATAATAATAATAATAATCTTTATTGTCTAACAGATAAATACATCCATTAACAAGACAATGTGACTAAAGCTAAGTTAAATCTAAACGAGTCTGTTCGGATAAACACATTACAATATTAAGTTTCAGCTCTAATAATATACGCTACAATATTACTTAATAACATTCCCAAGACAACGATCCCGTGCAACCTTCAAAAACTGAGAATATGTTAGATTGGTAATATCAATGCCGTTGCAATTCACATTAAAAATCTTCATAGCTTGAAAAAGGGGGTCTTTTAACTGAAAATTTGAAGCATGGAACGGTAAGTTGTACACGGGATAATGTCTTAACGCACGAGATGGTACGTTAAAGTTTAGTTTTGACAATAAGTAGGGACAGTCGATAGCCGAGTTGCAAATTTTAAACAAAAACAAAACCAGCATAAAATTGCGACGATCGGCCAATGACGATATCTGAAATCTGCGAAGCAGAGTTTCCTGTGGCGAGCCTCGTGGTGGGAAAACACCCTCCATTTTATATACGAGAAATTTTAAAAATTTTCGTTGTACCCCTTCTATTTGGGAAGTGTACTTTGAGTGTATAGGATGCCACACTATTGCTGCGTATTCTAATTTTGATCGAACATATACAAAGTACAGAGATTTAATTGTATCAATGTTTGAGAAATCACGAGAGTTTCTAAATATGAATCCCAGCGTTTGCATTGCGCTCTTGTAAACCTGATTTATGTGTTCCGAAAATGATAGGCGCTCGTCAAAAACTACGCCAAGGTCCCTTCAATATCTCACGATTTATATAATAGTCAAAATGAGTTAGATTTTATATAATAGTCAAAATGAGTTAGGGTCTTTTTATTAGCGTACGTCATTTTGTAGCACTTTTCGGCATTTAGAGGTAAGTTGTTAGCTGTGCACCAGTTGCTAACTAGTCGTATATCATCTTGCAGTGCAATGCAATCAGAAACGCAATGTATTTGTCTGAAAATCTTTAAATCATCTGCAAACAATAGAACATTGCTAGAAACATTTATGCCTATATCGTTAATAAACAGAGAGAATATCAGTGGAGCCAATATACTGCCCTGAGGAGTTCCACTTGTAGCTTTGAATCTGAAGGAGTGATTACCACGAATATCGACATATTGATACCTGTCACTCAAATAGGAGGCAAACAGTCGAATAAGATTGTCATCGAAACCAAGCCACCTCAATTTAAGAAGGAAGACAGAATGATCTACTCGATCGAACGCCTTTGAAAAATCCATATAAATAGCATCAACCTGACCACGAGCATCTAAGATCTGACTTACAAAATGAGTGAAACTGGCCAGATTCGTGATCGTACTGCGACTTTTATAGAAGCCATGCTGAGATTCAGATACAGAATGTTTTACTTGATTAAACACATCTTCGTGAATCAGCCCCTCTAATGCTTTCGCAAATGGCGATAGCATCGATATGGGCCTATAATTAGAGATGTTATTTCCATTGCCTTTTTTGAAGAGAGGAATTATCCTAGCTTCCTTCCATACCTGAGGAAATGAATGTGTTGTGAGTGCCATGTTATAAATGAAGCTCAATGGCTTCGAGAACGCGGATGCGATGAAACTGGGAATATTATCAGGACCCATGGACATTTTGTTTTTAGATTTTTTCAAGAACCTACTGACTGCTTCCTCTGATACACAATTAAGAGTTACATGAGAGCTTATATTAAAATTATTGTTTGGAGGGTGTTGGAAAGCATTACTCTGTGCAGAGTTGTTATAGACCGAAGAAAAAAAATTCGCAAAGAGGTTAGCAATTTCAATAGGATCTGAATAATCTTTTCCCCCCTCAGTAAACAGGGTCGGAAAAGAGCTTGAAGACCTTTTCGAGCTAACGAAGGCCCAGAATGTACTGGGATCGCCCTGCACAGAGTTTTCAACCTTGGACAGATAGTTCTTGTATGCTATGTTTATTCTCCTTTTTATATCCAACCTCAAGTCATGATATTGGTTGCGCCGTAATTCTGTATCAGATATTTTTAGTTTTCTAAAAATTCTATGCTTGCGCTTAATTGATTTAATAATATCCGTTGTAAACCATACTGGAAAGTTTCTTTTATGAATTACCGACGTGGGCACATACAAGCCAAATACACTCGCAACTGTTTCATAGAAAAATTTACAGGCCTCGTCAACATTTCTGGCACCATAAGTATTAGACCAGTCGGCACTCAGCAACCCGCTGTACAACTGTGGAAAATCTGCTCTTCGAAAATTATACCGCGTATGACCTGTGCCGATGGGAAATTGGCGGACTTTAGCAACATCGAAAAGCAATGAAATGTTCAAAGCAGGATGATGAGTATCCTCGGGCACCAGTGGTAGTAGTTCTTTAGATACTACGCATTGGATGTTTGATAGGACTAAGTCTAGAGTCCTATTATTCATGTTAAGAATATCATTGTATTGTTTTAGATCGAATAGGATGCTAAAATTATATAGTGATTCCAGTTTTTGGTCGCCCAGAATGTTGTCATGCAAATTTGGTATATTAAAGTCTCCTAAAATGAAAACCTTTTTTCCATAGAGATACCTAAGTGATTCGATTCCTTCGAAAAGAGACACAAATTCAGCGGATGGTGTATCAGGAGGAACATAAATAACTATTACAAACACATGTTTGTTGCTTATACAAACTTTGCATCCAATTACTTCTATTCTGGCAATGTTCGTACGGATAGCCTGTAAGTTCAATTGTGCCGCATTGTATTTGTCTTTCACTGCCAACAACACGCCACCACCCCTCGAAACACCCGCATTGACAAGATCTCTGTCAGCACGAAACACCGAGTACCTCCTGTCAATTAGTTCACTTGATGAAACGTTAGCTTGAATCCAGGTCTCGGTCACTGCAATTAAGTCGTGGTCTGTACTACACACTGATTTATAAAAATCGTTTGTCTTTGTGTTGAGTCCTCGTACGTTTTGATAAATGCAAGATATCTCGAGCTCAGAGCCAGACGTTGAGACACTGTTAGACCTATTTTCTAGTTTAAAAATAATAAGAAAACTAAATGGTGTAACTGCGTAGATATAAATTTTCAGAGTAAAAGTTATAATGGAATTCGGTGCCTCAATTGGTACTTTACGGTATTAACCATTTTTTGCATCTGAATAGGCCTAACGAAATGTAATTTAAACACGCGTGTCCTAAGTACTCTTGTGTAATTCTTCCGGGTAAATACTGGAACTTCCCGAATATTTTACTTTACGTCACTTAAAAATAAGAAAAGTTCCGACCGAGTTGACATAATAGTTATAGAGAAGTTAATTAGTTATAATATGTGATGTCGTGCCCTCTTAACTGATAAGAGTAACGAGTAGTCTTTGCGACTGATTAAGAATCTGACTGAGAAAATTAATTTACTTTCGTGTAGCAAGTGCACTATGACTATGTTTACATAAGCAATTTATAGCTAGCTTCGACTAAAATCACGTAGCTAACTTTTTCTATTTATATCATTTATGAATGCAGGTTTGAACATAAAATTTGCAATCTGTATATTAACGTTTTTGATAGAAAATATTAATAATAAAAATTTTTGGCTAGTATCCCATTTGTATAACTACGAGAGTGGATCAAATATAAACAGGATTTTCTGTACTGGGCGCTTAGTATCGTTCGCTTCTAGCAATGTTGGTTGGGTTTGTTAGGAGCGGGGAGTAGTACAGTTCACTATGTCGGAACGACACGTAGAACCGACCGAGATTTTGCGGAGATTGACGGCACAGTTCGGGGATCAAACATTGTCAAGGCCTCGTGTGTTCGCCTGGCATAAGGAGTTCATGGGAGGCCGTGAAGAGGTCGAAAATGAAAACGATGATCGTCACCCACGGACGTGGCGTTTTGCACATTGATTTTTTGCACGAACGTCGCACCATCAATGCGGCGTACTACTGCAACCTTTTGGATGAGGTTAAACTTGCTTATCGCCGCAAAAGATGTGACTAACCGATAAAAGACATGATTCTTCTCCATGACAACGCTGCAACTCTTACTCGCGAAAAATTGGAGAAAATGAGTTGGACAAAATTTGATCACCGTCCCTACAGCCCTGACCTACCGCCCTGCAATTTTTATCCCTTTGGGAGGCCAACGCTTTGATGACGACAACGCGGTGGAGGGCTTCGTGCGCAATTGGTTACTGACACAGCCCCTTTCCTTTTACGACGTCACCAAAAAGCTTCCGATACGTTGGGAAAGGGGATTTCCAAAGCAGGAGATTATGTTGAAAAATCATATATACTTGGTTTATTTGTTATAGTAATTTAAAAAATGTAAAAAGAATAAATCTTGTTTGTATTTGATCCATCCTCGTACCACGTGGAAATCTAATAAATTGTTGGTGTTCTTATGCATAATTGTGATTTGGCAACCTTTTAATATAACTTTTGCAAGCTTTTTGTACAAGATGCCGCACTATTATTAACAACTATTGATCAATATATATTTGCACATAATCTTAGCGTGTTGGAGCGGAAACAAATTACATGTAAGATAAGTTTTTTATTAATTGATTATTTATCAATAAATTAATGTTTAATATTTAACATCGATGATATTTTTATAAATTCATTTATTTATATTTATTTAACTAACAACATAAAAGGTAAAGCTTTTACTGCCCATAAATGAATTAAAATGTGAAGCAATATCTACTGGAGCGCCAACCTACCGGCCAACAGATCCCAACAAAGTACCGAATTTGATTGACTCATTTATTACGAGATCTACTAATAATAATAATAAAACATATATTACTGTCAAAATATAACAAAGTGTACAGTGGCTCGCGTTGTCAGATAAATTAAATAAAATAAAATAAGATGAAAATAAAGTAAAAATGAACAACAGAACAGTGTATAAGTGCACAGAAAAACATACATACAAAGTAGTGTACAAAAGTCAAAGTTAAATTAAACAAACATACGTAAGCAATTCAATGAGACTAGTGCCGGTGTTCCAGGCTTGTCAAATACTGATTTAAAAACAAAAAGAATAAATATATACGTAAATAAGAATTTCACAACCAGGACCTCTTTTCTCGTACCTAAGCTCTTGTAAAAATCACTTACCGAGTAGAAGGCACTATCCAGTAAAAGAGACCAGTAAAAGAGACCCCAGAAACAAATCTCGTGCCACGCATAGTTCGCAGTTCGGCATGCAATCCATTGTAGAGGCTGATGCAACCGTAGAGGGAAGAGTTTTGAAAGAAAGTTAATTTGTGAGTGGGTATAACCAGTAAACGGTTACCCCTTGTATTATACGTATTGTTGATCCTAGTACCCCAAAAAGATCTATTTTTGTTTACAAAAATCAAACAGCGCAATATGTACAAACATGGAAAGGTTAGAATTAGGTTATTTATAAATACGTCTCTACAGCTTTCACGCAAGTCCAGATTAAAAATTAGACAAATTATTTTCTTCCGGCTCACAAAAACATTTTATCTTTGAGTGATACGATTATTCACAAAGATAACTATTCAACCTAGTCGATCAAGTAACAGAATGGAATGGTTTTAGACTAGCTTTAGACAAGAAAATGAGTTTCAATTGAAAAGCAGCTACACAATGAAGTAGGTAAACTAAATACACCAATCATCAATCAAAGGAAATAACTACCCCAGGGAAATCAGATGTCATATTGAAAAATGAAAAGCTAGAAGAAAGTGCACCAAACTAGAAATTTACAAGAGATTGAATAATATGACACAACAATTAAAAAGAGAAATAAAAAAGCTAAGAAAGGAAACCATTAATACCTACTTAAGAGAATTAAGTAACGATAAAACTACACATTATTCCTTATGGAGGGTATCCAAAGAGACCATGTATGCAATTCCACCTATCGGAACTGTGAACGGTAACTGGGGGGCCAAAGTAATGAGCAAAAAGCACAAAAATTTGCGGAAGATCTCGAAAAATATGCCTACTATATGAATAATATGATTAGGACGAAATAGTTGAAGAAAATGAACAAGAGATTGAACGGGAAATGGAAGAAATTAATTTAACTACGCCAAGAGAAGTCAAAGACGAAATACAGAATAATATGAATCCTAAGGGAAGTCCAAGACGAGCTATAGTTAAGATAACTAACATTATAGATGCCCCATATAGACTAAGATATGTGCCTAGACTCTGGAAGAGTCTGAAAGTTATAATGGTACCGAAACCTGGTAAACAACCACATGAAGCTACATCTTATAGGCCAATCTCGCTATTGCCGGTTATACCAAAATTAAAAAATCTTATTTCAAGCTACCAATTTAATTTGAGGAGTAAGCACTCCACAATAGATCAAATACATGGGATTACCAATGTCACTGAAAAAATACTAAAAGAAATAAATCTTTCTAGACGTGGCACAGGCTTTCGATAAAATCTGACGTAAAGGGCCTAATGCTAAACTGAAACTTATGCTTCTCAAACAGTATTCTGAAATATTGAAATCTATCTAGTTTTTTAGGCCAAAAAATTACATACTCTGAAATTAGGGCTGAGGTTCCACAAGGAAGTGTTATAGATCCAGTTGTTTACTTATTGTACAAAAGTGACATACTCGAATTAGAAAGCCGCACTATAGCACCCTTCACTGATGATACTGCGATATTGGCAGTAGGTAACTCTTATAAACAAGCTACTCAGAAATTACAAAGATGTCTTAAGAGAATTGAGTCTTGGACTAAAAATTAGCGAATTAAACTAAATGATCCAGATAGTTAATTTTGCCAACAAACATATTGAAAATATCTCGGTATTTATTAATCATCAAGTAGTACCATATGCCACTACAGCTAAATACCTTGGCTTGACACTTGACACTAAGCTTTGTTGGAAAGCTCACGTTAAAAAGAAAGACAAGGGTTAGGTCTCAGATATAGTAAGATATACTGGCTTATTGGAAGACAGTTTACTTTGTCAATATATAACAAGCTTGGTATACAAGTGTGGGGGTGTACTAAACAGAACAACATAGAAATCATAAAACGATTTCAAAATCAAGTTCTAAGAGGTATAGTCAGCACACCCTAGTGCTTTCGAATTGGCTTTCTACATCAAGACCTCCAGATACAAGTTATGGCCAGTGAAATTACAAAGAAACATGACGATAGACTCCACCAATGCACCAACGTAGAAGCTATACAACTTCTAAACAAGAGAAATCTAACGAGGCGACTCAAAAGGAAAAAACTTTCGAGTCAATTAATTATTAGTGTAAGAAAACCAGAGCTACTGTTTTGTGTATACGTATGTGGTAGTTATGCCTCCCTATATATTAGAACCTAAGCAACGTCGACGGACGAATTCTAGAAGTTTTAATTAGTGATTTAGGTTAAATTAAGATTGCCAATTTAGTCTATACTGACTAGATCGTAACAGTATGAGCACAGGTGTTCTAAAAAAACAATATATTTTAACAAATATTTTACTTCTATATGTATAAAACGAAAAATATCCTATCAGCGACGCTGATCCTTTTCGGCTCGCCCCAGCATAACAAATAATAAAAATACGTGTTCTTATAATTTTTATAAATATGATCATTAGTAAAGCGGGCTAAAATTGTGGCAGAATACTTATAAATTCAGAAAAATGTGTCTAACGTATAGTTAATGAAATAATGAGTTATATTTTCTGTCTTTGAGATACAAAAATTCTTCTGACTCTCATTTGGTACTTTGTTTTGGAATGTATAGTGATTATACTTATTTTAAATGGGTTTTCTTTTTAGGATTATGATGCGTTTGACTTGGCAAACGAAATTGATGAGTTGGAAAAGTTCCTTAAACTGCCTGAAGATCAAATCCCAACCTCAAAAGTAGGAATAAAATTAGACAATGGTGAAGTTCCTAGTGAAGGCAAATCGAAAGAAGCCACCCCAGAAAAGGAAGATGAAGTGAAAGAAAATGGAAAAGAAGAAGAAAAAGAGCCTAAATCTGAAGATCAAATTGAGGGTGAAAAAGAAGGAGAAAAGGAAAAAGAAAAATCACCATCGCCTCAAAAAGAAAAGTCTCCTTCACCTCAGAAAGATAAATCACCATCCCCACAAAAAGAAAAATCCCCGTCACCACAAAAAGAGAAATCACCGTCACCGCAAAAAGAGAAATCTCCTTCTCCTCAAAAAGAGAAGTCTCCTTCTCCTCAAAAAGAGAAGTCTCCAACCCCGGCTAGAGACGAAGAAACTGGTGATGGCGAAAATGAAACTGATGACCAAAAGGCAGAAAACGCCGATAGTGGTAGTAAAGAAGTAGATGAAGAAACTGAGGGCACTGAAGAAACTGAAAAGGCTGAAGAATAAGCATAATAATATGCTTTATCGTATACATTGACCCAAACATGGAGTATTTTTAGAAAACTGTAATATTAATAAGCTTTGGAACTGAAATTATTTGCCAATTATCTAGATAGGTTTTAAGTTAAAAACCCATAAAGCAATATGGCAGCTTTTGAAAATACACCTTGTATGGATGTTTTTGACAATTCACTGAGATTTTAAGACATCTTTTACACCTATTTATTATCCATTGTTGCTTTTATATAAGATATGAAAATTATATAATTTTAAGAGCATTTTATCTCATCGCAATTTTGATTTTTTTTTATTTAAGTTTTTCATATATTGAGTATTTATTTAATAATATGCTGATGTTATGTACTGCTGCGGTCATGGTCCTAAACTGTCTTGCTTGCAATATACTGTTATATTTACAATATGTTAAAGGTATTTAAACTTGTTTTATTATTGAAAAAAAAACATTTAAATTTTGTAAATATTTATTTACATATTATATGTATTCTATTATGTATCTTGATCAATTAAATATATTCACTTCTATTTCTTATTAGTATTTTTATTTATGTCTAGTATTAATGTGTCTGATAGGATTACTTTCATTTATAGTATTTCGTACGGAACCCCGATGGAATCACTTCAGTCACATCCGATTATCTCCGAACCTATTTGCCAAAGACAGTTGAAAGGACCCCGTACATTTCTTATGGGAAGTGGCCCTCGGTGAAATTATCAAAATTATCTGAAATCGATATATGTTATTCCTCTCGAGCTCCTAACCAAAATCCCCATGGGCACAAAGTCGGAAAATGGACAGTTCAGATATCGGGGGTAGAAAGACGATTTTCGAGGATCTTGTCGACAACAGTGTAGAGCCGTGAGGTTGTTTATGCGCCGTTCTTTGGGGTATAAGGGAGCTTTTTCGGTCGCTGATTCCAAATCCAGTGTCAAAAATGACATTTAACAGCTGGCAGCTGTCAAAAACTGTCAACTCGCCTTATTTCTAATAAAATGCCCATCAGAATATACATCGGGACGTTTTTAACGTCGCTGATTCCAATTCCGGTGTCAAAAATGACATTTGAAACTTGGCAACTACCAACGAAATGTCAATTTACCTCGCTTGTAACAAAATGTTTATCAGAATATACCAGGTGTACAAGTATGAAATGCGGATTTTTTTTCTAAAAAAACATGTTAAATTCGGAAGAATAATGAAAAGTGCTTTATTCAAAGTATGCTCCATCGCTTGTTATACATTTTTCCCATCTTTCGGGCAATTTGTGAATACCACGCCAGTAAAAATCTTCTCTTTTTGCTGCGAACCATTCATCGAGCCATTTTTTCACATCTTCGTTCTGTCAGCAAGCGCGTGACCCATCGATGCGTAAGAAAAATGACTTTGTGTTGCCTCTTTCGGTACTTTGTGTTGCCTCTTTCGGTATTCTGGCCTTTTTTCAAGCAGCGAACGGTTCAAATTGGTCAATTGTTGTTGGTAACGTTTAGTATTAACCGTTTCCCCAGGTTTTAACAGCTCATAATAGACCACGCCCCTCTGGTCCCACCAAACCCAGAGCATCGTCTTTCTGCTAAAGCGATTCGGTCTTGCGGTCGATGTGGATGGTGAGCCTTGGTCTACCCATGATTTTTTGCGCTTGGGATTCTCAAAATAATTCCACTTTTCATCCCCTGTAACTATACGATGCAAAAACAACTTCCTTTTGTACCGGGCGAATAAAATGTCACACGTGTTTTTGCGCGTTTCCATTTGCCTGTCGTTCAACTCATGTGGTCTTCTGAATCTTTCCCATCTCTCGTAGTCGATTAGAAACAGCTTGTTGACTAACGCCAAACTGCTCGGTGAGTTGTTTTTCTGTTTGCGAATTATCTTCGTCCAACAATGCTTGCAATTCCACATCTTCGTATTTTTTTGGCGGTTTTCCACGTTCCTTGCCTGCAACATCGAAGTCACCACTTATGAAACGCCGAACCCATCGTTCACACTTGCGATGAAGCATGTTCACCATAAGCTTCTCGAAGTAATCGGTATGATTCGACAGCAGTTTTCTTCAAATTAAAACAAAAAATTAATGTTGTCCGCGAATGCTCTTTGTTCGGTATAAATTTCGACATATTGAACACAACACTATGCACACAGTTTTCCAATTTATCACTCGTGCGCGTCTGACACTTGTTGATGATATAACAAAATGGCGCAGTATCAAATCTTTATAGCACAAACTGGATTGGTGCACCATCTGTTGTCTGAAATCTGCATTTCATACTTGTACACCTGGTATATCAAATAGTTTTTTTTTTCTACTTTAAGTAATACCCGGGAACAACGATGTGGACGTAGTAGATTTTAGTTCCCTTTGGGGTGGGGTTCTGATGAATATTTTGTTACAAGTGAGGTGAGTTGACATTTTGTTGGTAGCTACGGAGTTTTAAATGTCATTTTTGACACCGGAATTGGCATCAGCAACCATAAAAACATCCCTATGTATATTCTGGGGGATATTTTATTAGAAATAAGTTACCAACTGTCAAATGTCATTTTTGACACGAGATTTGGAATCAGCGACCGAAAAGACCCCCATATACTGCGGAAAACGGCGCATAAACAACCTCAAGGCTCTACGCTGTTGTTGACACACTTCCGACTTTATGCCCATGGTAATTTTTGAACAGGAGCTCGAGAGGAATAACATATATCGATTTCAGACAATTTCACCGAGGGCCACTTCCCATAAGAAATGTGCGGGGTCCTTTGTCACAAATGTAGGAATTTGTAGTAGTGTAGTTTTGAAAGTTAAATTTTGATTTAAGAGGTTAGCGGTGGGAGAAATAATTTTTTTTAAGGTCATCGAGTGGGGTGTCAAAAGCTTGTGACAACACAACTTTAAAAAAATATATAGTGTAATACTCGCGCAAAATTGTCTTCATATTTCTTTAAAAAAATTGCCGAAAATAGCTGTCCTCCTTATTTCGAAAAGTACCAATTAAAAAATTTTGAAAAAATTCTGGAATATTCATAAAGTGTAGATCGAGCGAAAATTATTATGCATTACATAGTGATAATTTATCTGGTATAAAAAAAAACCTATAAAAACTATGTTTCTTGACGTATGGTGAAGGTTTGTGCAATATACTTTTAAGTGTACATGATTGTAATCGGGTGGAGAGTCGGTCTTGTACCGAGAGTCCTGACCAAAAAATTTCGAAAAAATTCTAGAATATAAGGTGTAGATTGAATTAAAGTTATCACAAGTGCATTACTTTTGATAATTTATCTGGTAGATAAAAGCAATTATAGTACGAAACACTAATTGCGCTAGTCCGACTTGTACTTGGCTGGTTTTATTTCTGATTATACATCTTTGAAAATTGATGTAAGACAAGCCAAAACTAACCATACACCATTACGGTTGCGTTAGATGGATAATCATGGATCATGATATTACTGTTTTTGAAAGGATAAATACTGTTGCTACTAAGAATTCTATTTTATAGAATTCCCAGCAGAACTTAAAATATGAAATGACACTTTTTTAATTCATTATGTATTATATAGACTGTTTAATTATTTCATATCTATTTTTTTGGTTCATACAGTGTTCAAGACAAAATTATTCCAAAACTAGAACATATTATATTTCGTACGTTAACTTCTATGCCAGCTCTCCGTTTTTTATTTAGTACAAAGCAGGGGTGCTCAAACTTGAACTGCTGGCGATCTACCTCAATATTGTTAGACTACGATCGATGAGAGGCTGCAAGTAAGTGTGATGCAGGAGTGTCGTCTAGGTAGGGTGTATCGTGGCATAGATATTAGTTTTCCGCACATAAAGCGTGGCACTGCATGTCCTCAGCATACTTTTCATAAGATGGTACGTAATTACCGAGTGCTAATCGCAAGCATGATGACATATGTTCGTCAGTTAGTCGATTGCGATATTTTGGCTTAATTATCTTCATTTCAGAAAATGCAGACTCGCACAAGTAAGTTGACACAAACATTGCCGTCAGTTGAAGGGCGATTTGCCTTAGATTCGGATATTTATCTTCAGATATAAAACACCAGAATTTTGTATCAGATGCTGTGGCTTTGAGATGTATATCTGATATAATCTGCACTAACTCATTTTCAACAGAACATGAGTATATTTAAACTGACTTGCTATTTCAGTAGCTAATTCCTCAATGTTTTTACACGAAAAAGGATAACTCATAAATGATGCGATATTTGCCAATTTACTGAAATCATAAAAACGTATTTCGAATTGGTCCAAAATATTTGATAATTCTGCCTCATAAATATCATAATTCAACTGAGGAATCCTTGCTTTCAAAGACGGAAAATTTTTCAGCTCCTTTCTTTTCAGTTGATCTATCATAAGTTGCAATTTACTTTTGAATGCGTTTATTGCGCTAATCATCTCAATAATAGTTTTTCCTTTACCTCCAAGCTCCAAATTAATGGTGTTTAAATGCATTGTGATGTCTGTCAAAAATGCCAAATCAGTCAGCCATTTTCCGTTTTTCAGCATCCGAGTGTCATCACCTCTTTCGTCCAGAAAAGCTGTTATTTCGGGCAATAATTCTTGAAACCTTTCTAGGAATTTTCCGCGACTCAACCACCTGACGTCCGTGTGAAAAACTAAATCAGTGTGTTCAGCTGACTCACTATCTTCCAACTGCAACTTAAAGAGCCGTCGTTGCAAGCTACGTGCACGGATAGAATTCACAATTTTTATTGCAATGCCCATAATCTCCTCCATGTTTAGAACTTTTGAACACAAAACTTGTAGATGTATAATGCAATGGAAGGAGAAAAATGAAGGGAAATCATCATTAGCTCGACACAATGCCACAAAACCGTTTTTGTTTCCAGTCATTGCTGGTGCTCCATCGGTTGTAATGCACACTAGTTTATATATTGGTAGCTTGTAGTTTGTTACAAAATTGAAGAAAACGTCATATATATCTTCGCCACGGGCTCTTTCCTTTCAGAAGAATCATTGTCAAAAACTCTTCCTTAGCCGACATGTCATTGAATACCATTCGAATAAAAATATACAGCTGGGCAGTGTCTGTCATATTGGTGGATTCGTCGAACTGTAAAGAAAAGTATGTACATTCTATGATATCATGTTTTAGTTTATCTGCCATGTCCTGACTCATGACTTCAACACGCCTTGTGACAGTTGGACGAGATAACTGAAGTTCTCTAATAGCAGACATAATTTCTGTTTTATTTTTAAAATCTCCAAATAAAGTCTCACCCGCTTCAATAAATGCTTCCTTCACAACCAATCCATCATCAAATGGTTTCTTGTGTTTCGCCAATATATGAGATATTTTAAATGACGCGATCGTTGCAGCTTTTGATTGTTTGGCTGGTCTTGTGAACATGGTTTGTTCTTTTTTCAAACAAGTTATCAAATCACGTACTTTTCGTTTTCTTAATTCACTCTGTGACGGAAAATCCTTTTCATAGTTTTTATGAACCTTCAAATTCCAACTCAGACTGACTCCTATTCCTGCAGGCGCAACATTTATATCGGCGTGAACGAAGTCTCGAATGTTCCCGTCAAACACGCCGCAGGAAGTTTCTAAAAAAATCGGCGGGAATCAAAAATGCGGCTTTTCTTTGATAAGTACCGCGCGTTATTACGATAAAAGAAAGTGATGAGGGGGTTATTCTGGCCTAATTGTGGATCGAATAAATTTTAGTAGTTTATTCATTACATTTTGTTTTAGTTACCTAAAACAAAATCTGTGAATACTTCTATATCGGAATTTTTTTCTCGAGATCGACTCAAAAAGCACTCGCGATCGACATGTCGATCGCGATCGACCGTTTGAGCACCCCTGGTATAAAGTATCGCAGTAAGATACAACAATCTCTGGCTGGTGAAGAGAACAGTGGATCATTACTGAAATATGGGTTTTGTGCATTTTTAGTAATCAATACTAATTTTTAGTATAGAGTAGAAAATACAGGCGATCAAGTAAGAAAATGTCGTCTATTGGGATCTTACCTGTGGGCGGAGCTTACTATGTTTATTATTAAGATGGCCGAAATATGGGTGCAGATTTAAATTTGTAACGTGTGAAGCGTAGGGAGTGTGACGGTATTTTTCAAAAATATTAACGATTGGCAATATCTACAAATGGGCCGGTACAAATCCTGCCCAAACGAATTTCACACTCGGTGAAAAACTTTTAAAATCAAAACTTCCTTGAGTGTAAAATAATCGATGACAAAACTATCGCGTCCAACAATTCAAGCAGCATGTGTATCCACGCCCCACTTGCGAACAATAGTGTTTGAGATAAATAGCACATTCAACAGTAGAACAGAGGAAATTTTATGTATGAAATGCTCTTGAAAGCCGACGAAGGTGAAAAATGCAAACATATCTTCGCAACTCTTTTGAATTGTTACCGGTAAGATTCTAACTTATAAATATCTAATATTTACATTTCAATTTTCCTATGAAAATTATTTGTTTACCACCTTCTTAAAAATGGAGCATCTGAAACGCAAAGAATATATTTAATTCCAGAACATTTATACATTTAATTTATTTAAATAATTTAATTTATTTAATTTAATTAATTTGTTCAATTTATTTAATTTAATTTATATGACAATTTTACTAACGGCATTTATAAAGAATTCTTGGTTTCATCTATAATATATATAAAATGCAACGTCTCTCTGTCTGTCTGTCCGTTAGTGCGCTTATCACTGGAAAACCACTTATCCGATTTACGTACTTTTTTTTTAAAACATACATATGTTCTCTGGCCAGGTTATAGGCTATATTTTATTACGATAGGTAGCATGACGATGATAGTGAATGAAGTCGGAAAAAAGGTTGCCGCTAGCGCGTTCCCTGGCAGTACACAGCGTAAACCATTAAATTTGGAACAATATTATGTAGCAGAGAATATCTATAATCTATAATATATATAAAATGCAATGTCTCTCTGTCTGTCCATTAGTGCGTTTATCAGGCGAGAACCACTTATCCGATTTACGTGTCTTTTTTTAAATTCATACATATATTCTTTGGCCAGGTTATATAGTAATAATAATAATCTATATCTATAATATATGTAAAATGCAACGTCTCTCTGTCTGTCCGTTAGTGTGCTTATCCCTCGAGCATTACTTATCCGATTTACGCGATTTTTTAAATTCATACATATATTCTCTGACCAGGTTATATAATAATAATATTAATCTATATAATATATATAAAACGCAACGTCTCTCTGTCTGTCTGTCCGTTAGTGTGCTTATCATTCGAGAACCACTCATTCGATTTACGTGATTTTTTTTTTTAATTCTTAATTTAATATATGTCAAAAAAAAATCTATAATATATATAAAACGTAACGTCTCTCTGTCTGTTTGTCTATCCATTACTGTGCTTAGCACTCAAGAATCACTTATCCGATTTACGTGTTTTTTTTTTTTTATTAAATACAAAGGGAATAAATAGAGACAAAATGCTAATATGTAGGAAAAAAGATGGAAGTTTAGCAGTAAGCTTCGCAAAAAGACTGAATAGATGGGGGGAATCCTTTAAAGAAATACTAAATGGAGATGAAAATGAGGTGAATGAGAAATAGAATGCAAAATTAACTGAAGGGCAGGAGGGGACGTCTCTCTGTCTGTCTGTCTATCCATTACTGTGCTTAGCACTCAAGAATCACTTATCCGATTTACGTGTTTTTTTTTTATTAAATACAAAGGGAATAAATAGAGACAAAATGCTAATATGTAGGAAAAAAGATGGAAGTTTAGCAGTAAGCTTCGCAAAAAGACTGAATAGATGGGGGGAATCCTTTAAAGAAATACTAAATGGAGATGAAAATGAGGTGAATGAGAAATAGAATGCAAAATTAACTGAAGGGCAGGAGGGGACAAATAAGCCCTGGAAAGAAGAAATAAGAGAAATACTCAGAACCCAAAAAAATAAGGCCCCGGGTGGAAATTGTAGAACTGATAAAAGCTGGAGGAGTAGATCTGTAAAATGAAATATGCCGGTTGGTGCAAGAAATATGGGAAACAGAAAAGATGCCAGTGAGCTGGAGAGAGTCGCTCATTTGTCCAATATACAAAAAGGAGAAAAAACTATATGTGCTAATTATAGACCAATAGCCTTACTGGATGTCGTGTACAAGATAGTAGTGTTGACTATCAAAAACACACTAGCAGAGAAAGCCGAGTCTATTCTGGGGGAGTACCAGTGTGGATTCAGGAAAATTAGATCGGTTACAGACCAGATATTTTCGATTAAGCAAATCCAAGATAATAGCTTAGAACAAAATTTGGCACTACACTTGGTCTTTGTGGATTTCATTCTCTGTAAATAGAGAAGGACTCTACAAGATAATGGAAGAACTAAAAATTCCAAGTAAATTGATTCGCATGGTGAGAATGACCCTGAATGACACAGAAAATAAAGTGTTGGTTGAGGGCAAAGTATCAGACAAGTTTAAGGTGAAGAGAGGATTAAGGCAGGGGGAACCAGTGTCGACATGTCTATTTAATGTGGTACTAGAGAAGATAATCCGGGAGTCAGAAATAAAAACAAATGGAACGATATACCAACAAACCTGCCAATGCTTGGCCTATGCGGATGATGTAGCAGTTTTTTTTTTTTGCAAGAGCAAAAGAGAACCTCAAAAAAGCCATAAGTAGGATTGAAGAAAGGGGAAGGATGAGAGGATTAAAGATAAATGAGGAAAAAACAAAATACATGGAAATTACAAAGAAGAAGGATAATAAAAATAACAAAAGTTTAGATATAATAAACAACTTAGGGAAAAGATATATGTTTGAAAAAGTAGACAAATTTAATTATCTGGGAGTAACAATAACAGAGAGTGGACAAGAAAGGATGGAGATACAAGAAAGAATAGCGAAAGGACAGAGATGTTTGGGGGCAATGAATCCAAATATTGAAATCAAAGAATGTATCAAGAAAAGCAAAAGAAAGAATATATACGACAGTTGTCAGACCCACGGTGACATATAGATGCGAAACGTGGAAACTGAATGCAAGAGAAAAAGAGAAGTTGGAGGTGTGGGAAAGGAAAGCTTTGAGAAGAATCTACGGAGGAAGGAAAGAAGAGCGACTGTGGAGAAGAAGAACAAACTACGAATTAAAATGCCTATATACGAAACCCCTTATAAGCCAAATCATAATAAGCCAGCGATTAAGATGATTGGGACACGTGTCAAGGATGAAGGAAGAAAGACATGCAAAGCAAGCCCTAATAAGAGGAGTCGTTGGAAGAAGAGGCAAGGGTAGACCTTGATCTACATGGATTCAGGCAGTAAAGCAAGATCCGGAGTTGATCGGAATCCCGCACTGGGAAAAGCTAACAGAAGACAAAAAGAAGTGGAGACAAGTATGCAACCAAGTCATGGGCCTCTAAGGCCCTTTGAGCTATATGATAATATAAACATAACGAATAAGCAGTGACGATAAAGGTGAATCAAGTCCACGCGAGCGGAGCCGCGGGCCCGGCTAGTATTTTATAAGTTACACGTCTGGAAGAAAAAAGTATGTCAAATTACAATTTCATTTTAGAACAATTTTTCAATATTCTATTTTAATGCTTTATGATTTGTTTTAAAACCAAATGCTAGTATTTTAGTCTTTAAATTAGTATTGATATATGATCTATATCTGTGGGTTGTGTGACAATACATATTTTGAAAACCATTGCACGAAATCACGTCAAATTGCTGTATGGCAATGTAAAAAGAATGTAACCATAAACTTGACATTTTTGACTTTACCCAACATCCTGATCATACAGATGACTGAACCTCACTTTTTCAAAAATTTGTAAGTTCAAAAACAAAAACCTTTTTGTTTGTATCTATTTTATTCTATAATTTCTTTGTATTATGTTTTAACGTCATTTAAATTAAACTCCATGGAAGATCTTAATTTTAAAAATAACAATCCAGGTGCAGTGCAATTTGGAAATTTTATTAATTACTATAACTTTCACCCACCAGAAAATCGGATTTCTTTGCTTCCCACAGATATTTGGAACAAATTTTTAATAGAAACTAATTCATGCATTATTTTAGATGTAGGCTGCAATGCTGGGGTAATTATTTTTCCATAATTTGTATAAAATTTATCTTTTCAACAAAAATAAAATTTTTTAGGACATGACATTTGCCCTATACAAGTTCCTTACAGAAACAGTAGGCGTAACAAAATGCAATGCTTTAGGCATAGATATTGACCCTACATTAATCGAGAGAGCATGTGAACAAAATAAAATAAAAACTTGTACTTTTAAATGTGCTAATATTATGAAAAAAAATAATGTTGAACAAGATGTGATATCAAACTATTTAAATTTACACAACCATAATAGATTTGACATAGTTTTCTGTTTCTCCATAACTATGTGGATACATCTTAATCATGGTGATGATGGTTTAAAAACTTTTTTAAAAACAGTAGCACAACTTTCTAATTTATTAGTAATTGAACCTCAACCGTGGAAATGTTATAAAAGTGCTGTAAAAAGGTTAAAATCAACTAATTTCGAATTCCCAAATTTCAAAAAATTAAAAATTAAGCATAATGTTGAAGAAGAAATTGAAAGTTTTATAATCGAACACTGTGGATTGGTAAAAGTACAAGAAAGTGAAAGAACAGAGTGGAATAGAAAATTATTGTTTTTTAAAAGAATAGAACGGTAAAAAAATAGATATATAGGTGTTTGCTTTACTGCAAAATATTAAGAAAATTAACTTTTTTAAAAATAGTTCCAAATTTATGATTTTAGCCCAGGGAGAATGTACACTCTTTTTTATTATTAGGAGCTAAAAGTTTTAGATTTATATTATTTTAGATGTTAAAAAAATCTGTATGCCACAACAATGAAAAATAAAACAATGAGGCAGTGGTAATATTGCCTAGTTTTTCATTATATCATTTATTCTCAGATACTCTATTTCTAAAACTTTTTTTTTATATAAAAAAATTAATTTAATCCTTGAGTTTCCACTGTAATATTTTTACAACTTGAGGTTTTTTAAATGTCTGGTAAGTGCCTGTGCACATTTGAAACCCTGACCACAAGAAATACAGTTTTTATTGGCATGGTTGTGAGTATTCATATGTTTTGCTAGCCTACAAAAAACACTGATATAAAAACTGTTAAAAAAAACAGCCTTTTTAGATTATATTTTTAGTTTTAAACCACTTGATTTGAATCACTATTGTGTTTTTCAATTAGTTTCATGGCTATTATAAGTAGTTCCTAAAATTTAAGCAAAAAATGTTCTGAGGGGACCCAACTAGTTATTTTTTACAGAAAGAAAAAATTAAGTTATTAAACCTTCAAAAATTGTCAACCAATTTTTAACGGTTGTAATCTGTCATAATTTAACAATAAATATTTACTTTATTTAAACCAGTTATAAAGCCAAGCAACTACAATTAATAAATAAAATAATTAATATAATTCTATATCAATTCTTCTCCTAAAACATCAAGTTAATTTTTTTTTTCTTACCTGCACGGATGCCTAAACTTTAAGTCACATGCTGAACAGACATATTCTTTAATTCATCCCTATTTTCTGCTTTATTGTGTACTCTTAAATTATGAATTTTTAAATCTATTGAATTTGAATAGGCCCGAAGACATAGAGGACAAGGGTAAGGTTTTTGTCCAGAATGTACTAATTCATGTCTCTTAAGTCTTTGAAAGCTGACAAAACCTTTACCTGGAAATATCTAATTGCATCAACTTTTTTTTTCTATTAAGTGAATTTTAAAATTGATAGTTTCTGACTGAACAGAAGAAAAGGTCAACTTACCACACTCACAGCATAAATAAGGTTTTTCATTGGTATGATATGTACGAATATGTAGTTTAAGGTGATTTGATTGACTAAAAGCTTTATCACAATAGTCACATCTGAATGTGTAATTTCTTGTATGGAGACGTTGGTGCCTGTATAAGTTTGAGCTAACCTAAAAATATCAGAACCTTTAGAAGTTAATTTCAACAAATTATTCTACAATAATATCCTTCAGACATCACAATTTTAGAGATATTTTATTAGTATAGTCTAGTAATTTTTTTATAACTTTAATCTTTTTAATGAAAAATTACTTTAAATTGTTTTCCACAAGTTTCACACCTATAAGGCTTGGCATCTTCATGAGTTACCATATGATTTTTAACTCCTGCCCATCTAACAAAACCCTTACCACATATATTACATTTAAATGGTCTTTCTCCTGTATGATTTCGATAATGTATCCTAAAAATGTATAAGTATTTATACATAAACATATATAATAAAAGTGATTTTTATGGTTTACAAACATTTTATGTAACACTTGAATTTAATGTCCCCCCCTCTTAAGATAACATATAAATAGCTTCTAGTGACTAAATTATAACTTTCTAACAGGCTGGGAGGGAGCAATAATCTGATTAATACCTTTTTATAATTTCCCCCCTTGCACACACATAGTTTTAAAATAAGTATTGAAGTTGGCTGCTCATACTAAAAAATAACTTAATTCGAGCATCACAAGTCAATATTTTAAATAATAGGTACTTTATGTTTAGATATTAATCACAAAAAAAAAATTAAGCAGAGGTAGAACTCCAGAAATTGTAACTGAAACCTGATATTTCCCTCTACATATTATGTCTATTAAAATTGGAAATAACATCATTTTCAAATTCCTAGATTTGAAGAACACTGATAGGGATATATAATACCTACAAAGCACCCATTCCCCACCTCATTAACCTCCTAAATCAGTGGTCGGCAACTATTTAGGAGGCAAGGGCCACAGAGTGACAAAATGAAATAAAGGCCGCATTGTTTATAATTTTGTAAATAGGTTTAGTTTATGTCTATGATATTAAAAATGCAAAAACACAAAGATTCACATTTACATTTTAATATTCATCTTATTTAAATTTAATTAATAATTAAGAACAATGACAAAGAGAAAAAAACAGACAAATTAAATGAGAATTTCGAAGTAACTATGCATGTGAGACGAATCAAAATTTAATGTGATTTTTTAGGCTGTATTTGACTGGCTATTTGTAGAATGTTTGCTTTCATGTCTATCGTAGAAATTTGTAGAATGGCACTCAAATGCTCATCTGTGAGACAAGAACAATATTTATTTTATCTGTAATTGAGAATTGAAAAAGTTTGTTTGCATAAGTACGTGCTGCCAAAAATTGTAATTAATTGCTGAGCAAACATTTTCAATTTGTCAAAATAAGATAGCATACTGCCATAAAATTTAACAAGATCACTGATTTCATAGAAGAAGTTTTTGAGAGTGTCTTTAGATTTAAGATCAATCACATTCATTTGTAAAATACTTGGTACATCCTCAATATCACATGAAAAAGGGTTTGCAAAAATCTTCAGTTTGCCAGAAACCTTCTTGAAGTTTTTGTCGCTGCGTTTAAAATGCATTTCATTTTTCCAACGAAAATTTATCCCAACTTCCTCAACAACTTTTTTACAATTAGGGAAATGATCCAGCTTTTTCTAGTCAATATGTTTTATGAAGAGCTCATTTTTCATTTTTGAAATGCCTTTATGTCTGTGTACATCCAGATATTAATTTGTTTTTTCCTTGAAACCTCATATTCAGCATATTTAACTCATGAGTTAAATCTGTCAAAAATCCATCCAGGATCTATAAGTTCTGGAACAGATTTGCCTTTTTCGATCATAAAAGTGTTGATTTCTTTTCTGAGGTCAAAAAATCTTTTCAGTACTGCACCTCTACTTAACCATCTCACTTCAGAATAATATTGGGTGTCTCGGTGATCTTCCATATCTGATTTAATTTACAGTGGAAATCACGTTGTCCATTACTTCTTTCCATGCAAGAACTTTCCAGCATAATGCTTCTTGGTGGATAATACGATGGAAAAATAATGAGATATCGCAATCTATCTCTGCCAGTTTAGTTTTAATTCTACTTACGAGGCCCTTGTTTTGTCCACTCATGTTGCTGCCTCCATCTTCCAATAATTCTGAATGTTAGTACCTTTATTTACAACACAGTCACGGGCCACAAGGGGAGGCTTGCGGGCCGTGGCTTGCCGACCGCTGTCCTAAATGGTTGACAAGAAATAATTAAAAATAATAACACAATTTTCAAGTTTTTGTATTCCAAGAGTTCTGAAGGGATGTATAACACAATATGTATGAAGCAACCCCTCTAACAGCCTTTCTTGCTCCTTTAACCCCTTATATCTAACTATAAATAATTATGCTTTAAATTTATTTATCATGTCAATTAAAAATGAAAAAAAAACCTCATAAGGATGTTGGAAATATAAAAAATTGAGAGACATCTACCCCTTTCCTAAAGTGATATCACTCAAAAACTATAGGTTCCATTCATATTTCTAATAGTATATGTGTGTCAAATTTTATCTCATTTTGTTCGAGAGTTATCATGCCAAACAGACAGGCTAACAGAAATGGGAGGATTATGTTTTATAAACCTATGGACCCTGAAATGTAAAGAGGGGATGATTTGTGATAAATACAATCCTTCACTTTAGCAAGGAAAGCAAAGAGAATATTTTTTACCTCAATGCACTTGGAGATGGATATCTTTTTCCACAAATATTACACAAGTAATCCTTAAAAGTCTTGTGTCCTTTCAAGTGAATAATCAACTTCTTTTGATCTAGAAAAGTCTTTTTACAAATATTACACTCATGATTAGTTATTCTACAACTACTTTTCAATTTATGTTCTTGTAAAAAGTGTATAGATTCAAATTTTTTCATACATATATGACAAGTTAACTTTATCTCATTACTAACTTTCGACTTAGTCTGAATTTTTAAAGGGTTTATTGGTACCAATGGAGGTGGGAGTAAAATGGAAGTTCTGGAATGATTCTGAGGAGATAAAAAATCTTTATTATTTTCTGAAATTGTGGAAGTATCTTGTTTTGAATCAGTTGAGTGTAGTGGTACTAAAGGTGGTGGTTCAATATTAAAATTAAAGCATAATGAATGTTGTTGTTTTTGAAAAGTATTAGGGTCCAAGTTATTAAGATTGTTTGGTTTTAAACTAAAATCTTGAATTTCATTAAAAATATTAGACTTCTGATATACATTCAATTCATCAACTTGAGATTCTGCAGGTTCATTTTGCTTTATACTTTTGTTTATTTTTATCTTTACTTCATTTTTGTAAATGAAACAATTATTTATTGTTTCATCTTTTGGTATTTCATTTAATTCCAAAGTATTTATATCAGATTTCTCTAAAGCTATATTTATAATATCTTTCGATTTTAACTGATCTTTTACAGCTTTTCTTAGGACATGTTCATTTTTTTCTGTTCTTCTTTTAAAAGTATAAAATCTTGTTATTAACCGAAAGCATTTTAAACAAATTAGGGTGGAAAATAGATCCTCTGACACTATCTGAAATAAAATTGCTAATTAAGTATAATAATAATATTTTAGCAATAAAATTATATTGGTCTGTCCTAAAAAAAAATTGCTTAATTGATTGAAGATTACCTTTATGTCCAAGCAATATTTGATCATAGAAATTATCTTAGTTCCAGAAATTTCACTTAAGGAATTATCTTCCCCAACAAGACATAATCTACAAATATTTTTTAAGTTTTTGTGCTTCAATTTATTCAGTTGACTATTTTTTAACATTTTTGAAATTTAAGTTTAGTTTCCAATAAATAACCCCAAATAATCAGGATGGTTAGATCAAAATAAATATAACTAGTAAACATGAAATGGGAGTAAATCAGGAATGGTCAGAAGAACAATTTTCGAAGTTGTGTGACCCGTTAAAGAAGGTTTCGTGTAAGCGACCGTGTAGTATGTCACAACTTTCGATTAAATTCACTGGAGTTGCACTGTCATTTTTTGATTGATGGTCGTAAGTATGATGTCACAACGGTCATGATTATATATTCGTTTATGAATTCGTTTCGCTCTTTTTATTCCTAATTTCTTAAGACACGTGATCGTCTCTTTTAAGCGTTAATGGAAGATCACGGAATTGTCAAAATTTAGAAAAATAAAAGTAAGAAATGTAAACTTGGCAAGTTAAAGGAATGGCGATCTATGATGACAGTCAATAATGGTGGTGCCAGCTGTAGGAGAAGCCGTATATTAAAGTGACAAAAAAACCTCTTCGTTTTCGTTTCTTTGCTTGGCGTGGTTTCGTGAAATTGCGTGGTTCTTCTTTAGAAAAATGAGCGAGATAAAAGAAGCAGAAGTTTTGCCCCTCGAAGAAGACGAAGAAACTGGCGCCGAAGATGAAAATGAAAACGATGATGAAGTTTCAGATGTATTTTCTTGTAAATACTGCGATTATCAGAGCACCAATATCGATGAGCTTGACGATCACATTATAAGCCATGACGAGGCTCTCCTCGAGGACAAGTTTGATGAAGAGGTTGAAACGAATAATGATTCTTCCAAGACGACCTCAAGTCCCTTTACAATTGCAGATTCTCAAGATACGGAGTGTTCGGACAAGGTAACTGTATAGGTTTTTGTTGTTTTTTATTGCTTGTTAAATCAGGTTATTTTTAAAAGATAGAATGTTTCAGTTGTATATCTCTAAACAACATAAAGTTTAGAAAATATTTTCATTATTTTGTAGTCTATTAAGCGGATAAAACAAGATTTACCAGCATTTTATGATGAGTTTAAAAACAAAACTGACAAAAGAGTATTTGTTTGTCCTTATTGTGGCTACCAAAGTATGAAAAAGTTGGATATGAACAAACACCTAAAAGTTCATAGTGCACCTGTAGAAGTTCCTGTATATGCTTGTGCCGAATGTCCATATAGTACAAGACGAAAGTGTGATATGCCCAAGCATTTACTGACTCACTGCAAAGATGGAAGTGGTAAGACAAAAATAATTTTTATAATAAAAAAATTTATAATTTACAATAATTAGTAATGTCACCATTATCAAGCTGTTTTTATTTTATTGACATCAATTTTGTTAGAGGCACAACTAATTCATTTAATAATATGATCAGTTATAGGTATACTCTACTAGTTCCAGCAATAAGTCTAGTAATTGTCTAACATTTCTAATACTAGTAATTTTAGCACTAATATGACTGTCAGTGATATTTGTAATTCTGATAGTATTTTCACAACAAATCAAATGGTAGTTCAGGTTAGTTCAGGCAAATCAAACGGTAGTTCAGGTTAGTTCAGGCAATTCAAGTGGTAGTTCTTTCATAAGTATTTGGCCTTCTGGCATTTTTATTAGAGTATATTTCCACATATGGTTGATCTTTTTAGAGCAATTTATGTATGTAATATAAGTTGATTTTTTCTGCGGGCTTTATGAAGCAGTTAATTTTAAATTTTCAGTCAAATTAAAATTTTGAAAGTTTTGTTGCAGTTGTCACAATGGGAGTCACTAGTTTCTAGGGTGGATTACAATTGACCTATAAATTGATGACACATTTTCTCTTTAACAAATTCCTTAAGTTTAAATCTAAACAAACATTTTATTTTATTAAATTAAAAATTAAAATTTTTTTTTTTTTATTTATTTATTTTACAATCAGTTCTAGGTGAAACATCTTAATATTTACACTTTTGAAATAAAATACAGTATAAATGTTTCACTGAATTTATTCAGATCACTCTGACACATGTTTTGGTCTCACGACCATTTTCGAAGAGGGTTATAATAAGACTAAATTTAAGTTCTAAAAGATATTACATTTGAATGGTTAATTGGTACTAAATTTCAATTAAGAGATCATAAAATTGGGTTAATTATCTTAATAGAAGTCTAATGTGGGGGTATTTCCAAATTCTTTTTGGGTGTTCGTTATTATTATGTTATTTTTAATGGCTTTTTTTTATGTTAAGAATTTCTAAATAAGCTGTATGTTTTCCTATTGAGCACTGTATAGCAAATTCACCCTCTCGTTATTAAAAAGGTGGTGATTGTCTATACTGTGTTCAGCAAAGCCTGTTAATTTTTGTTTATTTAAAATAGAGTGTCTGTGTTCTTTTAATCTTTATTGGAGGCTCTGTCCCATTTGTCCCACATAGACAGCATCACAGTCATTACAATTAAGTTCATATATATCCGATTTTACATATTTGTTAGATCTTTCTTTGTTATTAACTAGATATCGGACTATATTGTTTTTATTAACATTTATGCAGTTTATTAAGGTTATTGTTGATTTTGTTGCTAATACCATCGACAGAGTTGATAGCAAACCATTTTCTGCTTTTGTTTTTTACGTCTGGTGCGTAAAATTGTTTAGGTATATTTTTTAAAAAATTTTTTAGTTTATCTATAATAATTGGATTATATACATTGTTTTTTGGCTATTCTTTTAATTAAGTACGGACAATTATCTAAAAGAACAGAACATAATCAAAAGAGTAGCCAAAAAATATATTGGATATAATCCAATTATTATAGCTAAACTGGAAAAAAAAAACCAAAAAACATAAAAATATACTTAAACAATTTTACGCACCAGACGTAAAAAACGAAAGCAGAAAATGGTTTGCTATCAACTATGTCGGTGGTATTAGTAGCAAAATCAACAATAGCCTTAATAAGTTAGAAATAAACTGTATAAGTGTTAATAAAAGCAATATAGCCCGATATCTAGTTAACACTCTTGCGGTCGGCCGCATTCACATTCCCTTAACAACCGATCGTGCCTCTAAGGCCCCTTCTGTAGTTTATTCGCAAACACACAGTTTTTTTAGGATTAAAAATAATATTCACATAATTTATTGAAAAATTATTATTTATGAATAAATATGGTAATATTTATTTTATCAAAATATTAAATATTTTCTACTTATTTACAAAAATTATTTACATTTAGTGCACACAACATAACTACGTTCTGAATATACATTTTTTACTACATTTTATGCACACACATTTTGGTTTTTTTTGTTTTGCCTGGATAAATGTGGCACCTTCTTCTTTTTGCTTCACCTGAACTTATTCCGTTCTTGCTTGCTCTGAGAATTCTTCTTGGGCTATCCCCCATTATTCTTTTCTAAGGACTTCCACTTCTACTGCCAAACTTGTTACTATGACTAAATATAAACACTATTAAAGCATTAGTGCACTTATATCAATCATGTTTGAAGTTACAATCATTGGCCACAGACGACTTTTTCTTTTTACGGAATAATGTAACATTTGGTCAGCTTTGTCTACTCCTGTTTTTGTTTCATTGTAGGTAGTGATTACGTCTGGCTTATCGTTTTTTTTTTTATAAACACTATTTTGGTTGTGCACAGTACTCATAAGAGTAACAACTTTGTTCTGTTTTGGGCAATATGAAATAATCATATTGTTTGAAATCCAAATTGTGAAGAATGGACCGTACGACCTTTTGCAGCAGCAAATGCCAGTGGGAGTTCAGGTTTGTTTTTTCGAATGGTCCCCACTAAAGACAGCAGGAGGTCGTTCAACTTAACAAAGACCTGGAAGAAATTCTATCTTGGGGTGACAGTAACCAAGTGGAATTTAACGCTATAAAAAACCCAAGCGGCAGTTTTTTCTAAAAAAGTTAACGTTGCTGAACCCGACATAGTTATGTCGGGGCACTCCATTCCCCTAGCATCGTCGCTCAATTTGTTGGGCGTTAGTTTGGGAGCAAATATGTCTTGGCATGAACATGTTGCAGGCATAGCAAGGAGAGCTTCTCAAAAGTTGGGAATATTATTTAGAACCAGAAAGCTTTACACCCCAACAACTGTTAATTCTTTACAAAGCCCAAATTCGACCAACTATGGAATACTGCTCCCACGTTTGGGGCTCCGCTCCCAAACATACACTGCATTTGTTGGATTCTGTTCAGAGAAGAGCGGTCCGTCTCATTGGGGACCCGGAATTGACCGGCGGCCTTGATTCGCTGGAACATCGAAGAATGGTTGGCGACTTGAGTCTGTTCTACAAGTATTTTCATGGAAAGTGTTCGAGGGATGTAGCCCGCTTAATTCCTCCCAAAGCGGTGCATGTTAGAAATACGCGTCGCGCTGGTGCTTCGCATCCGTATGAGGTTCAGCTTGTTACTCCGCGTACAACGCTTTTCAAGCAATCTTTTATATGGAGAACGTCATCCCTTTGGAATAATTTGCCCAGCGCTGTGTTTCCCACCGAGTACAATTTACAGCGATTCAAGAACAACGTGAATCGCTTTTTCCGCACTCGTGCCGCTTCTGGAGCGCTTTAGGGACTTCCCTGCAGCACGTGAGCTAGACCCATAAAAAAAAAAATGTCAGGTTCATTTTTAGAAGTTCTGCCAGTGAAAAAATTTTTGCAGGTAAAAAAAACTGGGGAAAAAATTTTTGCAGGTAATATTAATTTCTCCCACTTTTTATAATTTCTTGAACCATATCGTTGACTACTCTCTCCCCTTGATTTATTTCTCGGCTAATTTCCACCGAGCCGCAGTTTTCTCTTTTTTCTTTTCCTTTGTAAAGACCGTAAGTTACCAGAACATACATCAATTAAATATATTCCCCGCAAAATAAGTGTAACCCCATTGGAACCTGAAGTTTCCAAACGTAGTATCAAGATAGAAAAAGATTTAGTCACATATCATCCAAAACTTTTATTTTAAAATGTCATATTTACCAGATACCTATTTTTCTTTTGATAAGAAAAGTTGTACTAGAATAATTATTGAAATGGGCAAAATTTGGCCACGGAACGTTACCAATTTCTTTGCTCATTCATTCTCCACCGTCACATAGACCATCTAGGCACAATATTTAAAAGGTTTTCCCAAGTAAAAATTCCATCATTCAAAACTTTCATGGATAGGCTTTAGCTCACCAGGAGTTCTCTATTTTCTTCTTTTTTCTGCGTCGTCAAACCTCATAACGCTTGAAATATTCTTGAACCGATCCTGGTTCATTATCTTACTATAAATTAGTCGACAATCTTGTCGACGAAATATCATTTTTGATTTGTAGACCCCATCAAAATAAGTAAACCGATATATTTTTTTAGTTCTCCAAGATTTAATTCTTTCCATTTATTTTTATTTACCAGTCGCGCTTCTTTATTACTCCACTGCTTGATAGCTTCTCTCAGCCCATCGGGTTGGACTTTCCGCTTTGTTCAGAACATTATGTCCACCTTTTCGCCCTCTAGGATCAACAAGTGGCAGGAAGCATCAACTTTGCTCTTCATTTTTGGATATATACCAGTATTCCTCATTACCGGTATCAACAGAGGTAGAAGGTAAATCACGTACACCAATGTCCGTGGCTTCATCCTCACTATTATCCTGGATTGGTTCTGGAGCATCACCAATTTCTTCCATCCCCTCTTCAGTGTCAGTTTGATGCGAGGTCATCTCCGATTCCATAAATCACTAGAAAGTTCTTCCCCTAACATTCTCTACATTTCAGCAATAGTTAACCTTCTTTTACTTGACATTATGTAAGAACAAACACAAGTAGTCAGCTTTACTCGAACACTACAGTTGAACTGATTTATAAACGTATATAGTGAATTGTTTGCCATAAGAATATAATGTACCCCCACCACCCATCCCGACACACAATCAAAATTCCACTAAGATTGTAAAAGTCAGTGGAATTATGTATTGTGTACCAACTGCCGCCTTCTGAGACATGCAATATGTTTTTATATAGAAGTGCTTGAGAGGCCCACCCGTCCGGAACGATAGTTAAGTTTATTATAAGTAGAACCGTGCAGTCTGAGGTAAATAAACTTCTATGATTTTGAAGCAGACATAGTGTTATTAAATGTCAATAAATCCGAAATTTGTATCATTTATACAAAAGTAGTTGCAAGAGTTTAACTTCACGAAACGGGCCTCGGAGGCCCGGTCTTCCGCAGAGTGTTAATAACAAAGAAAGATCCAACAGATATGGAAAATCGGGTATATATGAACTTAATTGTGATGAGTGTGACGCTGTCTATGTGGGACAAACGGGACGGAGCTTACAACGAAGATTAAAAGAACACAGAAACTCTATTTTAAATAAACAAAAATTAACAGGCTTTGCTGAATACTGCATAGATAATAACCACCTTTTTAATAACGCGAGGGTGAAGTTGCTAAACAGAGTTCAAAAAGAAAAATATAAAGATTATTTAGAAATTCTTAGCAAAAAAAAAAAAGAAATAGTGCCATATTAGACGCCATGTGGAGGTAGACTACCTGCAATTAACCCAATTTTATTACCTCTTAATTTAAATTTAGTACCAATTAACCATCCAAATGTAATATCTTTTAGAACTTAAGTTTAGTCTTATTGTAAGCCTCTTCGAAAATGGTTGCGAGACCGAAGCACGTGTCAGTGATCTAAATAAATTCAATGAAACAGTTATACTGTATTTTATTTCAAAAGTGTAGAAATTAAAAATCGTTATCTCCATCGTACTAGCAATCCAGTATATTTAAATGATCATTTTTAGTAACCATGTATAAGTGTAATTATTGTCTGTACCAAACTAAGAGAAAAGGGGATTTGCCCAAGCATATGCTATGCCACAGAAAACCGGAACTTGATGAATTATATCGTTGTCATCAATGCAACTATACGTCAAGAAGACGCGGAGACCTAAAGAAACATCAGTTGTCCCACGAGAGTGAACTGGATGGCATCAGAGATAATTATCTTTATAATTGTACAGAATGTGGTTACACCTCTAAAAGGTAAGTATATTTTGAGGTTAGCAATAATATTATGTTAGGTTAGAATAAATTTCATATTTTTGAAAGCTGATTTATGCAAATCTTACACTCAAACGTCTGAAATAAGACTTTTTCCCCAGAATTCAGATTTCCAAGTCTGAATTTAAAGAAAAAAAGTCTGTCTGTCTCCACTTCAATATATATGGTGAATGGATAATCTGCAAAGTGACTGAAGAGTGAAATGGAGGGGGGCTGCGAAAAGAAAAAATTAAATTAAGAATAGCGATGGCCAAAACTGCAATGACAAGCCTAAGCAAAGTATGGAAAGATGACAGAATAAATAAAATGACTAAAAAAAGTTTGTCAATTCACTAATATTCCCTATAGCCACATACAGAGCCGAAACATGGATTATTAATGTAGCAAGCCGTAAAAGAATAGAGGCTTTCGAAACTACATGCTATAGGCAGATGCTCAGAATTTTCTGGACAGCTCATAGGACAAATGTGTCTGTTCTGAGCGATCTTAATATCCAAAGTAGTGACTGCTGTTACCATCGATTCAGAGAAAAATAGCATCTTTTTTGGACACATAATGGGGTATGGCATGGAAAAGTTGCTGATCCAGGAGAAAGTCGACGGTAGAAGAAAAAGAGGTAGATCTCTCAACAGATACATCGATCCGACTATGTCTACAATACACTTTGAGTTACCGGAAACGATGTGAAGTGTCAAAGGTAGAGAAGCCTGGAAGGCTGTTGTAAATTCTGTGTAACAATGCGATAGAGGTCACGTCGCTCGGAGCCAAGCAACGATGCGAGAGAGAGAGATAAAATTTAAATTTTGATAATTTAAAATTCAGACTTATTACTCTATTTGTGTTAATAAGCAGCATCATTATTTTAATCATCAAAATCTTTCAGAACTATTACTATTTGTGACCAAATAAAATTATTTTTATTACCTGTGTAATTATTAGGTGGTTTTTTTGTGTTTTTTGTACGTTTATTTTTTAACAAAATGTCCATCCATTAGCCAAAGTATTTGCCCTTAGAACCTATAATGTTTTCCTACTTTTCAAGCAGAAGTTGCGTAAGAAGGCTCTGTCCTCTAAAACTATCCACTCAGTAACTCAACTTGTTTATAATAATCAAAGTGGAGTCTTCCATAGAGTAGTAGTTCACTTCTTATGTCGGTTCGGTACGGTGCCTTTTTACCTACGTCCTCGAGTAAGCGATCAAGCGAACCGGAGCGAGACCTGCGCCAAAGTGCATTGTTCTTGTTTAAAGTGCATTGTTTCTACTCTAATTGGATTTTAAACTTTTAACCTGCCATTGCGCACTATAGACACGGATCAACTTAAGGAACTAAAGGAGTTAATTACCCTAATAGAAGAAGATACTTCAACAAATGAAGTAGCACTTAAGGTGGGAATGTGGAATTTTTGGGCACTTAAGTTGGGAATATGCAATCTTTGGCACAATGAGTTCCATCGCTCCTGATGAAGCTAACATGATTAGCGAAAGCCACGTCGAGTGCAAAAATAAAGTGTGGTGTAGTGGTGATATATACTGAGTAGTGAAGTAGCACCTGCTAAAAAAGAAGAAGCACTTGCTGGAAAAGATAAAACTATCGACTCGCTGATCTCCGAATTAAAGGAGCTTAGGAAGCAAGTCGAGGAAATGAACAAAAAACTCCTAACCTAAACCAAAGACTCAGTCGGGACAGCCTCCATCGACAACCCGGAAGGTGAGTCCCAATTTCAAGACGATGAAATAGAATCAGATGCGTTCCTATTCCGAGAATTAAAAAACAGAAGAAAGAAGAAAAACAGGAAACTTGCCTCCCCAGACGTAAGTAATAATGAGGTCTCTAATCAGAGCAGACTCAAAGAAAAACTCCAAGTGAGTCTAATGTAAGTCCCCACAGTAACCACACCCAATGCCACCGTAGCTTCACTACCCCATGCTTCTACCCCCCAGACACTCACGCCAAGCCTGTCTTTCAACCCTCCGTTTCGACACCCCAAGCCCCTTACCACCTCGGCTACCAGATCAGCCACCAACAAAATACCTCCAATTGCACCACTAGGCCGGTGACCCTAGGTCCATCGCCCTAATCCTGATGCCCAAATAGCACAAAAGCATTTTCACCCTCAAATTTGTCTGTGACAACTTCGTAAGAGTCAAGACACAAAGGTCCCACGCCCGAAATACGCAATGTTTCAATTTCCAGCTTATCACGTGTTCCTCCCTCTATTGCAAAGGCCCCCCGAAGTATGTTAAGTGTTGTCAACGCCACTTATCCTCCACGTGCACTAAATCCAACGAAGTCCCGGCCTATTGTGCCAACTGTTAGGGTGAGCATCCATATCCTTCTATCGTAGGTGTCCTAAACATCTTAAACAGCAAGTCAATGTTTCAGAGCCTAAAGTCTTCATCTGGAGCAAGCAAGGCATTCCAAACTTGCTATTCCCCTCCCCAAAACTTTGGCAATGATATTCAGCAGCTCATTTCCATGGATGCTGCCATTCAGACGCTTTTCAAGAGCATGCATGACGTGCAGGGTCAATTCTCCACTTTCATGCCCCTTCTCAACACTTCCGCCCAAGTATAAGTAAACGCCCCAACAAATCCGCGATCCCTTCAAATCCTAACTTGGAACGCCAACGGCATCATCTCCAAGAAACACGGGCTCCAACACTTCCTCCAGGAGCATAGAATCAACATTGCCCTAATCCAAGAAATCTTCCTACAACCCAGCCATCATTTCAAAATCCCCAACTTCAACAGTCTTTAAGGATGAGATAATCAGGGCCTCCCGCAGGGGCACCATGATTCTAATTAAACCATTCCTAAACCATCATCAACCACTACAATAGCCGTTTCCATGACTAATAACACTTCTATCCATTTCTCTTCTCTCTATCAACAAAATGGGGACAACCACCCGATTAAGCCTGTAGACTATCACTTGCTTTTCGGCCTCGACAACCAAAGATCGGTTCTGGGCAGCAACTTCACCGCCAAGAACGTTCACTGGGGAAACCTAGTTACTAACGCACATGGCGCTGATCTCGAAGTTATCCACGATCGACTACTCACCGCCACCGCCAAGTCCACAAGGATTGTCACCAGCTGCCTTCAATGCAACCTCAACATGTTAGTCCCTTGGTTCGAACATTGAAGAACATCGCAAAATATGCAGCCAGAGCCATGTATATGCAGCTTTCAATGGAATCACTTAATTATTATGAAACTTATTTTCACCATTACATTTTCACTATATATATATATATATATATATATATATATATATATATATATATATATATATATATATATATATATATATATATATATATATATATATATATATATATATATATATATATATATATATATATATATATATATATATATATATATATATATATATATATATATATATATATATATATATATATATATATATATATATATATATATATATATATATATACACATATATATATATATATATATATATATATATATATATATATATATTATATATATATATATTCACTTATTTAGTCTTCTTTTATTTCTAGGTTAAATGATCTTCATAAACATGTAGTTTTACACTGTGACAAAACAGTAACAGGCATTTTGAAATGCCCAAAATGTACGTATGCTACTGAGATTGGTTCACGTTTTGCAAGACATGTCTTGAGTAACTGCCGAAATATTAATATGGGAGTGTCTATTTTCCCCCAAGATGAAGCTATGCAAGATTACATTGTACTAGACGAAGATGAACTACATCTTTACCAGTTGGACAAGGCTAGTGTTGCTTCAGTTGAGATGTTAGAAAAAGATTTCCAAGATATAAAGCATAGTAGAAAGAGAAAGAGAACCAAAGATGAAGATTTCGTTAGTTCAGAACATTCTGATATAGATAGTTACTATGTTGAAGATAATGAAGAAATGGATGAAAATGATTTATTGGAAGAAGTTGATGAGCATGCTAAGGGAAGCAAAGTTTTGGTTTTAGCTGGTTATGAGGATAATAAAAAGGTAGACAGTCAAGATTCTTAAACATAAGTAAGACATTTTTATACATAACCATTATTTGAATTTGTTCTACGTAAAGTATGTAATTTTAGTAATATAAAAACTGTATATAATTTAAGTAGAGGTACAAAATTACCAAAGTTGTATGCATCAGTGGAAGTAAATAAAAGTCCAGATTGTTCAAGTATCTTTCTTTACCCTAAAAGTAAAAAATCTCCTGTTTGGGAAGTGGTACAAATTCGAAAGATTCCTTAAACCTTTAATCGTTTATAACAGTTTCGGATATGGTACCGATAGTTTCGCAACAAAATCAATACTTTGTAACTGTTTCAAAACAGAACTATAATTTATTATAAAACTACAGTAAAATTTATTCTCTTCTCAAAGAATTAAACGCAGATTATTCCACGAGTTGAAAATGCGGCCAAGTCCGGGGAGGGGGCAATATAAAGGCTTTACTTTTGGATTTCACAGGTTTCAATAAAGGCAACTCGGTTTATGGACGTGGTCGTTCAGCTAGAAATGTGGTTTATCTAAGAATAAGATCATAAATGTTGGAAAGCTTTCAAATATTTGATTAACGAAATTAATCCCCGGAGCAGTGTCAATTAGCTTTAATTCTTGTCTCACCTGTATCTACAGGCGGTACCGCCATATAAAAATCTTTACAAAAAATGCGTTGTAATGAATTCCAGAGCACATTTAGGACACTTGATTGTTTACCTACTGAAAAATCGCACTCTACGTTTACATCGTTTTTTGATATCCTTCGTCAGCCTATCCGAGGTTTACCTAAAATAGAGCGTCTGTTCAAACTGATGCATCCGTTTTTAATTAGCGAAATACTTGGTGCTAAATAAATTGTACTGATTGAAGAATTATTATCAGTAAAACTGCAACATACGAAATGCATAGGACTTAATTTTTAAGGACTGGAGTTTTCCTTTGTACTAGAACTCTGACCTTTTCGTTCCTTCAGTTGGCACAATAGGAAAAACAGGTTTGTACTTATTTCTGAAAGATCCTGTACTAAAGTACAGGATTAAAATCCTTTTCAGTAGAGTAGCGTTCAGTTAACTGAACAGCCAGCTTAAATCGTTCCCTATAGTGCAATAGGTACATGTCTGATCTGTTATAGAAGTAATAGTTATGTTTAGCTCACCTAACTGCTACGTAGTAGTTCGTAATTTTTTTTTTTTAGTGTTCCGGACGGAACACTTATAAGATCACTTCGGTGTCTATCTGTCTGTCAGACCCGATTTTCTCCGGAACTGTTTGACAAAGAAAGTTGAAATTTAGCACTAATATAAGAATTGATAACCCTATCAGGGCCGTGTGGTTTTGAAAGTTAAATTTTGCCTTGGTGAAATCGAAACTGGAACAAATTTTTTTACCAGGTCATCGAGTAAGATGTCAAATGAAAGCTTGTAAAAATACAAGTTCAAAAATATATATGATGTAATACTTGTGCACACTTTTCTTTGTATTATTTTTTAAAAATTAACAAAAATCGCTGTTCCACCCCTTATCTTGAAAAGTAGTGATCAAAAAATTTTGAAAAAACTGTGGTATATTCTACATAAGGTGTAGATTGAACGAAAATTATCACGAGTGGATTACCTTTGATAATTCATCTGGTATATAAAAAAACAAAATTTCAAGGTCATCAGTTTTCAACAAAGATTGGAAACAAACTTTGTTGAAAACTCATTTGGGGTGTGTTTTATAAAGTCATTGATCATTTTATACCTCCGTAACAAAAATTTTTATTTTAAAAGCAATCAACGTACGGAACACTAATTGCGCAAGTCCGACATGCACTTGGCCGTTTTTTTTTTTTAATCCTATGAAGTGCGAAAACGCGACAGTTTTGACCAATCAAATACTCCCGCTACGTAGCTGTTCTCTTCCACCAAATACAACTATTTAAAGCAGTTTTGCAAGGAAATATAGGTTGATGGAAAAAATGAAAGTCATTTTTTAGTTTTTATTCATTTATCTTTAAAATTAAAGTAAATACCCTTTGAACTAATTCAGCCACGGAGATTATATTATTTTACACCTAAACATTTTTTACTTAATATTATAAATCTGTATACATATAAAAATATTAACAAATAGTACATCAAACATTTAAATATAAAAAGTATAAAACATGTATCACTATAAAAACTCGATTTAAAGAAACACATCTAAATTTTGGTGTGCAAATTCTACCACGAATTCAGGTAAATAAGTTTTAATATGTAAATTTTCCTGTTTTAAAGTTTTTATTTGTGGTTTTCCAATAGCATTATTAGATATGTTGAAAACGAAATATACCACAGACCAACAATTTTTTTTCGAATCGCATTGAGAGAGCCAATACATTGATTTGGGGGGCTATTCTGTAATTTAAGGGTTTACTTTTAACAGACTTAAAAGACGAAATGTTTTCCATCGTCTTAGTACACTACTGTCTGAAAGTTTGGAAATTTAAAACAATTACAATAAACCTTTATTATGGGCTTTTCTTAGAATTTTTAGTTTTGTCAATTTCCGATTGCACGTTTTATTACCGCTTTATTACCCGATCCCAAAAAGGGTTGTTTATTTACTACAAAGAAGAAGTTTAATACACAGCTTCCCATTTAAAAATAAATTATATTACCTGGCACCAGGTATAAGTCTTAATCCCTATTATTTCTGCATATTTACTAAATAAAAGTAATAAAGATGAAAGTAGCAATCTGATAGTAGGTGCGCTTATGAAATTTGTCATATTGGGTGATTTAATACTCCACGTCTTTTAAAGATAGAGTATAGTAATATCTTATCCGGCATTTAAAGGCGACAATGCGATTTTTGAATTTATTTTGCTTCAAAGTCAAATTAATGGTGTTTTAAAGGCAACTCGTGTTGCGCCAGGCTTGACTACTCTGTTAAGAGGACGTGTAGCTACAAGGAGACTGAAACTAAAATCGGATATATATATATATATATATATATATGTATATATATATATATATATATATATATATATATATATATATATATATATATATATATTGGAATTGTCAAAATACATAGAAACGAGATGATAGACCAATGGAAACAACTCCTTTGGATGGATGAATCGAAATTTCAAATATTCGGATTTACTAGAAAAATACTGTATCCACTATTAAATACGAACCTGGCATCGTTATGGTTTGACGATATTTTGGTTGTAGTAAGCCAACCAATTTCGTGAAAATAAACGGGAAATTAAATAACGATTGATACTTGAAAATCATGCCAAAGCATGCCATACCGTTTGGGCTAAATGTTATTGATCGTAATTTTATCTTTCAACAAGATCACGTTCATAAATACTCTTTAAAACTACGTCAAGGTATCTTAAAGAGAAAAAATAATAAATATATTGCAATAAGCAACTGAATCCTCTCATGTCTCTTCTATCGAAGTAGTGCAGAATAAGGTAGATCGGAGGATTAAGAATCACCCGTCAAGCTCTGCACAATTTTGAGAATATCTGAAAAATGAATGGCACAAGTTGGGCGCGGAGGATTGAATTAATAAATAGGATGCCGAACATTTGCGAGGCAATAATTAAAGTCATTTTGATGAAAAGAAGATTTGATAAACCTTCTGATGAGTATATTTATAGCTGATTTTGTGGACAACACCCTATTGTAAAAGTAGACGAAAATAACATCTTTTTTTCTACTTTATATTTTTGGTTTCAATTAAAATTTGCTAAGTGATTCCAAACTCTTGGGAGAGGTGTTCAAACAAGTTTGCAACAAATGGAAAAGGATTTGTATTCATCAAAAATTGGTACAATAAAAAAAAACTTTTTTTCATAAAAAAATTCTGAAAAAATGTGAAAAAAATAAAAAAAGAAAATAACGAAATTAAAATTATGTGAATTAGATATTATTTGCAATTAAAAAAAATACAACTGTAGTTATAGCTACTAAAATATTTAAGCTCAAAAATTGAAAATATGTGTTTCACATAACAAACCAAAATTTGATTTTAGTACACTAAGGACTTGACTTAGTGCGTTGTTTTTTGATCCAAATGAATAATGCCTGTGAGTTTTTGAAATCTTATAGACACTACTAGTACCAGTATTGGCATGGATATTCGGTTGCGTGCTGTTGGTTCCCAGCTGATACTTGTTACTTTATGTAACTCTCAATAATATTAACTAATTGGCTTGTGCAAAAATATATTCTCTTGGTTTATTTAAGGTTGTATCTCACATAGGTCGATTTTTCACCAGCGACTTAAAAACTGGCCAGTTGGTAGATTTTGATATCTTAAATACTCAAAACAATTTTCAACCATTTTCCCAAAAAATTGTAAAAGATGAATTTTTTAAAATCCAATTTTTTACACGCATTTAAATGGAAACCATCTTCAAATGTGCTTTTATTGAAAAATAACAGCAAATCGGCTTCAAGAAGTGTCTCCAAGTGGTATCATTTGAAAGATAAAGAATAACTTTTTAAAAAATATAAAGGCGATTCGCTGAAAATTAATGATTTTCTTTAAATAAATTTCCTCAAAAATTAACAAATTATAAAATAACGACTCAAAATTTGGCCCCGTCGCGATTCCACAATTGAGAAACTAGACCATCGAATATATGGAGATATTAGAATACAGGCGGTAAGTTCTCGCGAGAAGCGAAAGAAATAACTGTTAGCGTTGTGGGCGTGCGTACCCGTGCGAGAGTGTTGTGAGCGTGCGCCGAGTAAGAGAGACAGAAACTCATTATTTCTTTCTCTTTTTAATGACTATACACTTTCATTTACAGTAGGCTGTATACTTTCTCTCCTCTATTCTAATATTTCTATGATCGAATAGCAGACTGCTTTGTAAACATTGTAGGTATATGATAGGTTATATATACAAACACTAAATAGTAATAAAAGAATTCGATATAAATTAAATTTATTTTAATCTAATAAATTTTTCTTTTGTATAAACCCTTTTGTGTTTAAATTGACCTACGTATATATGTTTGTGTATATTTAGATGATACAGCTGACGTCTGCATTTCTACCAACCATAGAGATATTAGAATAGAGGAGAGAAAGTATGTGGCCTGCTGTAAGCTCCAGACGAAATACGAATAACATTCTCGCAAGAAGCGTGCGCCAAGTAAGAGAGACAGAATGACTCGTATCATTTATTTCTCTTTCTATGAGCACCACGCTTTTCGCAAAAACTTACCTCCTCTATTCTAATATCTCTATGCTACTAAAATAATCTTGCGACGCTGCCGATGTTAACACGATAAAATAAATATTTATATTTTGTTAATAATAGATGTTTTGGTTATTATGTCGATTTTGCTAAGAGATGGCGTTACTAATACATTGTTGGTATAGACTAGTGACATCCGTGGCGGGATAGTAGAGAAACTGGTGAAATGATTTCTGGCGATCGATACCTACAACAATTGATAAAGTTGAACCGAGCATTGAAGCAAAAACGAACAGACACGATAGTCATTTTTCAACATAACAATGCTCGGCCCTATGTTGTAAAATGTGTTAAAAACTATTTGGAAAACATCAAATGGGACTTTCTACGTCACCCGCCGTGTTCACCGGACTTAGCCTCTTCAGACTACCACTTATTTCAATCGATGCAGCACAGATTATCAGAACAACACTTACATTCTTACGAAGAAGTGAAAATTTGGCTTGAGAATGGTTGGCCTCGAAAGATGAACTGGTGCGGAATCCATTCTTCGACAGAAACATAGGAAAAAGTCGTAGCTAACGATGGCCAATACTTTTAGTAAGGTAATTCATTTTGTGATGGAAATAAACGCTTAAATGTTGCGAAAAAATCGACATTATTAACCGAAGCACCTATTAAAATTGCTTAAATGCATTAAAAATATTTTACAGTTACTATTAATTTTATATAAAGTAAAAATAGTTCATTCTTTTATCGAATAAGTCACGATTTATTGTATTAGATAACTTCATTTTTAGTGTTCCGTACGGAACACTTATAAGATCACTTCGGTATCTGTCTGTCTGTTTGTTTGTCACACCTGATTTTCTCCGAAACTATTTGACATGGAAAGTTGAAATTTGGTAATAATATAAGAATTGATGGCCTCATCAGAGCCATGTAGTTTTGAGAGTTAAATTTTGACTTAAGGGATTAGTTTTGGGGGGTGAAATCGGAAGTGAAAAAAAAAAAAAAATTACTAGGTCACCGAGTGTGGCGTCAAATGAAAGCTTGTGAAAACACGAGTAAAAAATGTATATATAATGTAATACTTGCGCGCACTTTTCTTTGTATTATTTTTAAAAAATCGCGAAAAATCGCTGTCCCCCGCCTTATCTCGAAAAGTACTTATCAAAAAATTCCGGAATATTCTCCACGGGGTGTAAATTGAACGAAAATTATGACGAGTGCATTACCTTTAATAATTTTTCTGGTATTTAAAAAAAACAAAAATTTCAAGGTCATCAGATTTCAGTAAAGATTAGAAATAAACTTTGTTGAAAACTCATTTGGGGTGTGTTTTGTGAAGTCACTGATCATTTTATATATCTGTAACAAAATTTTTTATGTTAAAAGCAATCAACGTACGGAACACTAATTGCGCAAGTTCAACTCGCACTTGGCCGGTTTTATTATTTTTTTGAAGTTAGATCGGGTGTACAGTCAGCATCAAAATATTTGAATTTTTTAAACTGTTTTTACTTATAATGTCTTTATCATGGATTTTTAAATTATAAAACGTACAATTTTTTTGTTTAATAACAATATTTTAACAATCCTAATAAATACTTTTTATTTTTAACTAATTATTTACTTGCATTGGCCGAATTGCTATTTTCGTATCGTTTTGTATGGGAACGTACGTGAGATACAACCTTAACTGGCAATATTACTGGTTAAGTAGCTGACAATTGCTTTATTTGCCGGTACATATCTAACTTACTCGCTACTACGTCTTTGTAGTTTAAATTTGATTAAAGTCGCTGAAAAAGTGTGCTTTTGGTTGACAGCTGATAATTCTACCTCCATTTAAACATCAGCCATAACCTTCCTAAGGTTAGTGTGTGTAATAACAGAATTTATTTCATTTCTTCTATTGAATACCAATCTTCATACGGCCAAATAAAATTAAATACTTACAAGTCAAGAACTAGATATTTACAAGTATATTTATATACATTTTGTTTAATAAATAAACATACGTATCATATGTAGGGATTCAAAACTACATCAATATTATGGCGATACCAGCGCCGGCGCGGTAAAAAGGACAAATATTAAGCAAAGTTGAATAAAAGTTTTAGTGACACAGTGGTCTACTTATGTGTAATACATGGGGTGAAAAGTCTCGAGGCTTTGACGAAAAATTCCAGCGATCTTCCAACATTTAGATAATCTTTCATATAGTACGATTTGTCGAGTTCTCTAAAATAAGTCTTAGTTTCTCATCCGACTTCTTCATTTGAGCCAACTCTCTTTCCCTGGAGCTACCTATTCAAATTTGGAACGAGGTATAATCGCTGGGGGCCAGATCTGGCGAATAAGACAGATATGAAAGCAATTCATATCCAATTTCACTCTGGATTTTATGGAGTTGTGAGCTCGTGCATTATATTGGTGAAACAGCATTTTTTCCTCGCTGAATGCGGCTTTTTTTTTCTTGATTTTACCATTCAAACGGTTTAATAAACAAACGTAGTAGTCTCCGATAATTGTTCGGCCCTTCTCAAGATAGTCGGTCAGTATTATTCCATGCGCATCCCAAAAAATACTTGCGAAAACCTTTCCAGCTGATGTTTGTATATTTGGACGCTTCAGTCGGTTTTCATGCGATTCCAGCCAATTTGCGGACTGTCTGTTGGACTCGGAAATTCTTGAGACTTCACCCCATGGTAAATCTCTTGGAAACTATCAAATATTGTAACTAAGCAGACAGACCTGAAGGTATTTGTCGATAAATCTATTTTGATATATGAAAATATGAAAAACGTGTATTTTACATAATTTTATAAGTTTTTAACAAATAAAAAATACTATGAATTGTAAAAACTTCTTTAAAAATGTATGTATATAAACAATGAAATATTGAACAATAAACTTTGAACAACATAACTTAATATCACAGTGTTTTCAGTCTTTTATCTGAAAAATTTATAATTTTTACTCAAAAAACTTTTATAAGTTCTAAAATTCGTCATCCAATTTGAAATATACAGGGTGTATATAGCCCATATAAAAGTTTAAAAAAAGCATCTTCAAAAAGGGACCTACAAAATTGTATCTAATACGGTTATTGCAGCATCTAATGAATCTTTCATTCACGCATACCGAAAGGGGCTAAAATTATCTTCTGCTACTGCCCCTAAAGTAATTAAATAATTGAAGTCTAATGTGAAGTGGGTAATACAGTATTTACACTTCAAACACATCGAGGACCTTCTAGGTCGAGGGAAAACTAAGATTGGTGACAAGCAAGTAGGACAAAACAATCTTGTAGTTCTTCGAGAATAAACCGACAACTGTGCCAAGCTCAGGTTATCTGGCTGGAAAAGATCAACATCATCATGCCAACAAAAAATGTAACCCTGTAAGTAAGGGAAATTAACTCTTACGAGAGACATCTCAGCAAACTCTACGAAAATTAGAAGGAGGAGGAAAACTGTATCAATACAATGGATTTGCCATCTCAATCTCCCTATGCCACTTGTATCAAGAGTGTGTAGAACATGGTCAGGGAAATTTTGTACTTTTCAAAAAAAACCCTGATAGTGCAAGTTGAACTGGCGCAATTAGTGTTCTGTACTATGATTGCCTTTAAAATAAAAATGTTTGTTACGGAGGTATAAAATGATCAGTGACCTCACAAAACCCACCTCAATTGAATTTTCAGTAACAGAATTATGGTAAGAGCTCAGATTACAAACATGTCTAGTCAGACACTGACTCGGCAGGCTAATCAGATCAACCAGAATAACACAAAAAGTTCCTGACATGTACATATCTTAAGATCCAATATATATTTTCACGTTTTTTTCTTAGTATAATAGTTATAGCATCTTAGCTACCTAATAGCCAATAGCCAATCTAGAATCTAGTGGTAGAAGTTTAAAACAAATATTTACTACCTAAATATTTGTTTAATTATAAACAAATAAAATAAAATTATGTTTAAAGCACTGTCGTCTCGGTTAAATTCACAAGTTCCGACGAAAAAACCTTCACCATTTTATAGGTCAAATATACCAGATAAATTATTAACTCGTGATAATTTTTGCTCAATCTACACTTTAGAGACTATTCCAGAATTTTTTTAATTTTTTTGATCACTACTTTTCGAGATAAGGTGGATGAACAGGGATTTTTGGCAATTTTTTAAAAAAATAATACAAAGAAAAGTGTCCTCAAGTATTACATCATATATATTTTTGAATTGGAAGCTTTCATTTGACACCCCACTCGATGACCTAGCAATTTTCCATTTCACCCCCAAAAACTAACTCTTTAAGTCATTTAACTTTCAAAACTACACGGCTCTGATGGACCATCAATTCCTATATTTGTGCCAAATTTTCACTTTCTATATTAAATAGTTTCGGAGGAAATCGGGTGTGACAGACGGACAGACATACATCGAAGTGATCCCATAAGTTTTTCGTACGGAACACTAAAAATGCTACTTTTCTGTACAGTTGGTGTTACATTACTTTTCGGATTTTGGTGCAGATAGCCTAAGTTCTTTATTCGGGTTAACTCACTTTTGCGTAGAAATATTTTTCACTAATTTCAGACAACTGGAGCTATATTTTACAATTTCTAGGTTTTTTTAGTATCAACTACACTAATTTACTGCTTTTTTAAAATTTAGATCGGCTTTAAACTTTGTTCTTAAAAACAAATAGCTTATAAATTCACCATACCATATTTTAGTGATCTCATAAGTGTTCCGTACAGAACACTAAAAAGATCAACGTCTTTTAAATTAAATTAAAAATCAAGTTTTCGTGATAATTTTTGCTCAATTTCTTTACACGGGTTTTTTTATGGAGACTATTCCATGTTAAAACCAACTACATAATTACATAAAAAATGATGTTTTTTTTAATTTTTCTACTTTTTTGAACAGAGTTTGCTTTATTATTTTTACCCTCGTATAGGCAATATTTGACGTAGTGACTTATCCTAATAAGAACTATTAAAGTACTGGGATGTCAAGTCAAGTTGATTTTTCTCTAAATATGGAAGCTGCAATTGAGAAGATAAGAAATCACAAACAAGATATGTTCACAATTTCTAGGCACATCATATCTGAAACTGAGACCATCGGTGCATCAATGACCTAAGCAACACTGCGTTTTTTACTCGTAAGTTTTATTTACGCTTACAGCGTATGTATTAAAAATAAACTTAGTGACTCCCTATATCATATTAGAACATTAAAATTATGTTTTAGTATACCTACGTTTCTGACAAGGCAGATAAGAAAATTTAGGTTGTTAAAAAAATAAATAAAAATCAATTGAAAAAGTAAATTTGTGGCTTGGTTCACTCTTGTACTGCTAATCTCAATTAATTATTTTTATTTATTATTAAACATTATGATAGGGATATTAAAAAATCTCCCTCCTTATTTCGATTCGTGGTGGACTTTACAAACCCCTTAAGAGTTAAAGTATATAATATACAATAGAGACATCCAAAAAAGGTCAAGATTATTGTAAATACCGAAAGTCCGCCCTTGAAAAAAACTTTTAGCCTGGGAGGCAGCGACAAATTGCTATTATTCTTTTATATATATATATATATATATATATATATATATATATATATATATATATATATATATATATATATATATATATATATATATATATATATATATATATATATATATATATATATATATATATATATATATATATATATATATATATATATATATATATATATATATATATATATATATATATATATATATGTATATATGTATAAGTTCTTTAATATATTTAGAACTGTCAATCCTTTTATCAAGAGCAATTAAGAAAAAATATTAAGAAATAAATCAAATTTTGAAAATAGTTTAGTTATTCCAAAGGTGCCTTGCTTAAAATTAACAATTTATTATTTTATGTTTTAAAAGTACATTAACAAAAATAACATACACTATCCAAAGCTGAAATTATCAATAATCACTGTACTTTCAAACATTGCATACTTAAAAGTACTATAAAAATTCGCAGTAGACAGCGCGATGCTCTGCGTAATATCCTATATTTTATCAATACTTTTCGCACGCGTTTTCTTTATATATTAGTGCTTGCACTCTAAATAAGGCAAACTACGTCGAACATGCACAAAATAAAAAACAGAAAACTGCTATTTAAAAAGATTTGATAACACCGTTGGAACAAAAGGGCCGATAAAATTTTAAAAATATCCAAAATTAGAAAAGTGTAGTATTCTTGACTTAAGGACTCGCTTGTTTCAATATAATAAAGGATGTTTAGTAATGTTAGAGAAAAAAACTACTATGTGCATCAGCTATTTATATGAATATCAAAATTATTTGGACGCCATTGGTGCTTATATGATCTATGTTGGAAATTTGGAATCTTTAGCATTAGCACAATGACACTACTCGGTATATATCACCACTATACCAAACACTTTATTTTTCCACTTGACGGGCATTTCTCTAACCGTATTAGCTTCATCAGGACCGACTGAGACAAGTCAATCATCGCTCCTGATAAGGCTAACTGTGTGTTTGGTTAGTGGTGATGTATACTGAGTAGTGTTTATATGATGTAGAAAGAGGCGCCCAAGATGTTGAATAAGTGTCAAAAAAATGCGAATTTCACAGGCAGATTGCATGTTATTGTTTTTTCTTTCCGACATATTTTTCATAAATTTGGGACACTACTCTGTTCACTCTCACCGCTAGATCCGCAGCAAAATTTGTCATTAACTCCAAGCTTAACTTAAACAATTCAGGCGGTTTTTTGGTACTTGGTGTGCAAAAAATTCATAATATAAACATACAGCGCAAAGTTTAAGGCAAATATGGTCAAACAAGAGCATGCCAGGCACAATTTTCATTAAAAATGGTGTTACATCTGTAATTTTTGTTAATTTAAATCTTCGTTCTGTAATTTTGTAAGAAGCAAGAAAAGCAATAGAAATCTAGGTAAGTTTTATTTGATATAATGAAGGGATGTTACAAGAGATGAACAAAAGAAGTGGGGAGCAATAAGAACAGCAATGTACATACGGAACGGAACAATATCAAGTTAAGGCTGCAAACAAAATAGCTAAAGAGAACGTAAGGAAAAGTTGACAGGCCTAGATAATTTAATGAACCACTACGAGAGATGTCTTTAGCGATTGTGAATTAAAACACAGAAAAATATACGGTGCTAAAAGTTGGGCAGATCCATAATAATGGACAACGGGAGCGTGCCGATAACTAAGCAACAGAGTTTCGCTTTATAGCTCATTATCAGTTGTAGACGAAGATGATAATCATCTGTTAACACACTGAGCAGCGATAAAAATATTTCAAAGATTATCAGTAATTAGCGCGCTTTAAATGAGTAAAACGTACTCGTTTCACTCTATTTAATGCCTGGGCAAAACTTACTGAGGGTCTCCCTCTACTAAACATTATATATTTAGCAATGGAATTATTATAAACGGCGGTATAGATAGATAAAAAAAGAACATCTTAAGGAAACTAAAGGGGAACTATACATAGGTAAGGTAGAGGTGACGTATAGAACAGTAAGGGATTTGGAAATAAAAATAATTAACTACATAAAATGAACTAAAAACTTTCTCAAAACAAGAAAAGATTCTCAAGTTGCTAGAAAAATTGCATAAGTAACAGGGGAGACAGAATTCTTGGAAAAGAATTTTATCAGGGACTGTAGGACCAGAAAGGTCACAGGCATTTGTGAAATACCAAAACTGTACAGCATGCTAAATGCTATGTTAAATAAATTGTGTACAGTTTAGAATGCTGTATTTACGAAGATGAAGAAGTTTCCAGACATTTTCAGCAAAGTATTTTAATGACAATACAAAAATGCCAATTTTTATTAAAACTATAAAACAATTAGCTTGCATGTATGCTTTAAACATTTTAACACTGATGATTTACAGAACGATAGAAAATGTAGAAGAAAAGTTTGCAGATTACTTTTATGGTAGCTTTAATGCAAGAACGCAAATTTTTGTTTATGAGCTTTTTCGTGTTTTATACCGAACACGCTCTTCCTTGACAGGCTGTATAATGTATATCTAACAGGGCTTTTTAATAAAATAATGATAGTTTTAAACTAAGCCTGTTTACACAGAAACTATGTAACACTCACAGACAATTGAGTCTCATTAGAACGGTCTTATGAGTAAGTTTACAAATTCTTTTCTCCAGGCCCGATTGACGATGGCGCTAATTTCTGTGTAAAGAGGCCTAAAATGCCATATTGGGGTTGTATTGTTTCGTAGCTCAAAGACAGTGTATACTTAAGATATTGGTGTTATGAAAGACCTACATTTTAATCTGACGGAATCAGCTAATATATGGAGGACATCAACAACTGAATTTTAGGTGGCGGAAGTAAAATAAAGCTTTTCTTTCGAAATTTTCACTATTTTTGATTAAAAAAAACTCTATATTTTCACATTTGCCATCTGAAGAAAATACAGAGTAGTGAAACATGTCATTCACATTTTAATGAAATATAGTTGAAATTTTAAATGAAATTGAATTTCACTTTGTTCACCTAAGGCCACAAACTTAATACTCAAGATACGTTCTACAATTTGAATATTTTAGTCTTTTTTATGGAAGAAAATCATGCCATAGATGCTTTAGGACATTTTAAAATAATAATAGACTTGGGAATGTGGAATCTTTGGCACAATGACACTACTCAGTATATATCACCACTACACCAAACACTTCATCATCGTTCCTAAACGCTAGTCGAGTGCAAAAATAAAGTGTTTGGTATAGTGGTGATATATACTGAGTAGGATAATAGACATGTCTAAAAAATAGACATAGACATTATGACGGTCTCTCATTCATTTGATAGATGATTGATTAAAATAAGTTTTGAAAGTTACAGTGATCTATGGTAAAGTTTTTATTTACTCTCAAAATGTATGAATGTTCGAGGAAGTTAAAAATCTGAGTACTGACTGCTATCAATCATTTATAGGTACTAACATGGGGTAAAAAGTCCCGAGACTTTCTGAGAGATGGTAGCACAAACAAAAAAAAACATATAATTTTCAGTGTGAACTCTCACAGATTCGTGTAAGATTTTCATGACATTTTGCCTATTAGTTTGCGAGTTACTTTGAGTGCAAAGCGATGGAACAAAAAGAATTTCATGTGTTGGTTAAACATTGCTTTTTGACAGGAAAAAATACAGCCAGAACCCAAGAATGGCTTGAGAAATGTTATGGCACATCTGCTTCGTCGAAAGCAACTGTATATATGAGCGTATGTTCAAAAAAGAGCGAAATTTTTTTGTAAGTGGCACTCATTACACTAGATTTAGGTCGTTCCTTGGACCTCCAGAAACAATTATTCACGACTTTTTTAAGAACCTTTTTTTATAGCTCAATATGCAAATTTTTGCGAAAAAAAAAAAAAAAAAAAAAAATGGAAAAACTCGCTAAATTGCCGTAAAAAGCGTAAAAAATCAATATATAATGTAACATACTATTCCAAGCAATTTATTGCAATTATTCATCGTAAATCCTGATATATAATGGCCATTTTTGCCCATTTTATATCTTGTAGTAGTAACGTCCAGGTACACTTGTCTTATGTTCTTTGGCATGCTGACTTCGAATTTTAATGTACCTTGTTGATATGAGGATATCGTTTCCAAGTTATGGTCAGATTTTAACTACTTTTTCGTTAAAAATGGCCGTAAATTAAAAATTGTGCAATATGCAAAAAATCGTAATGTTACAAGTATTGTGTAAAATTGATTGTCCCAAAGTCGAGACCAAAAATGGTAAAGCTATTTATTATTTCAAGGAAGATGTTTACAACATTAAAAACGGTGCTAAGAATTGTAAAATTTGTAACTAAACTAATTAAATAAGTTCATTTTATTTATAAAGATTGTAGTTTATGATAACATTTTTTAAAACATACCTATTTATTATTTTCAAAATTATAAAATAATACAAACAAAAAAAAACAAATAAAAAAACACATGTTTTATTTTACTTATACTCAGGATTCACCTTGAATAATTTCAATAAAGCGCATGGACAAACTTATAATACGGTATATATTGATTTTTGATGCTTTTTACGGCATGTTTTTCCATTTTTTTTCCGCAAAAATTTGCATATTGAGCTGTAAAAAAAAAGGTTCTCAAAAAAGTCGTGTTCAACCGTGAATAATTGCTTCTGGAGGCCCAAGGAATGATTTAAATCGAGTCTAATTAGTGTCACTCTCAAAAAAAAATTCTCTCTTTTTTGAACCGCTAACATACCAACAATTTACGGAAATACTCATATATAGTTTAGTAAACTGATGGTGCACCACGTTTCGGACGCGCAAATGAGGCAGTCACTCTAACAACCACATTGTTCTGAATGCCCGCAAAGTGAAAGTGAGGAGATAGCCGACATCGTGAAGATACCAGCTGAATGCGTGGGGCATATTTTGCACGCGCATCGAAAAAAGCTATATGCCCGATGGGTGCTGCGCATTTTCACGATTGATCAGGAACGGTAACATTTCGAAGATTCAGAACGCTGTTTCGGACTCTTTCGGTGCAATCCGAAGGAGTTTTTGCGTCAATTCACAACCGTGGAAGAAACTTAGATCCACCACTACACATCTGAGTCTAGCAGTCAGTCAGCAGAGTGGCTGGAACTGCAGAACAGCCGACTGAAGCGTTGAAAAACATAAACATCAGCTGGAAAGTTTTTGGCGAGTATTTTTTGGATGCGCATGGAATAATACTGATCGACTATTTTGAGAAGGGGCGAACAATCACCGGAGACTATTAGGTTGGTTTATTGGACTTTTTAAATGGTGAAATCAACAAGATCACCAAGATAATGCACCAGCTCACAAGTCCATAAAATCGCTGGTGAAATTGGACCAATCGGGCTATGAATTGCTTTCTCATCTACCGTATTTATCGGATCTGGCCCCCAGCAATTATTACCTCTTACTAAATTTGAAAAGGGGGCTCTAGGGAAACAGATTTGGCTCAAATAAAGAAATCGAATGGGAAACTGGGGCTTATTTTAGAGAAACGTTAGAACACTGGAGTAAGTGTATCACTCTCGAAGGAAACTATTTTTGATTTTTGACAAAAACATCGCTTTTTTCTTCAAAAGTTCGGTACTTTTCGCCCCATGTAGTACTAAACCCAGATTATTCACAACTTTCTGCCTACTGAATGGATAAATCATTCAAAAATTTTTCTTACGAGCTTCCTAACTAAATATTTGTCCAAAATCATTTAAAAAGATTAAAACAAAATACCTTGTGTGTCCTAAGTTATTCTCTAATTACCTCCCCACGACACTTCTTTGGACCGTCATGTATGAATCCTAAAGTTTTTACACAAAATAAAAATTTAAAAATAAATTGCACAACATTTAACAGGCTCTAAAATTTGTTACATGTATGGCAGTATTTCTTGATAAAATAATATATTTTACATCATGCGTCACATTACGTCTATATTTTGCAACTATATAATTCAATGATTTATCGAAAAATATCATAGGCTAATGCTAACTTTATCGATTATCCAATTTTGAAAACGACCAGGGAAGCCAACGCCTCGAGCCAAAACATTTATCGTCCGCTACAGTGTCGTAGCTAGGTAGATAAATATAAATAACAATTTTTAGCTTCTCGAATGGCACCCATATGTATTCTATAATATATTTTCTAGTTATGGAGTAATATAAGGAGAGTAAATTAATTTTGAGGGATTTCTGAGAGAGGGCGTAACTTGTATTATATCGTATCTGGGCATACTGTTGCTATATTCAGGGTGAAACACCATCATTAGACTTTAATTTTTAGTATATGTTATTTTGCCGAAGTGTAAACAACATAGTTTTTACGCGTTACTTTTCTTGTATAATTCGAAAAAAAAGCGCCGCTGAAAGTCATGGATAGCTGGTGGAAACCTATCGTGATTATATTCCATCGATAAAAACATATAAGTACTGGTTTCGATGTTTTAAAAGTGGTGAGTTCGACACGGAAGATAAAGAACGTCCAGACCAGCTGAAAAAGCTTAAAAATGAAGAATTGGAGGCATTACTCGATGAAGACCCGTGCCAAATGGAAAAAGAACTTGCAGAATCATTAGGAATTGATTGCACAACCATTTCCAAGCGCTTACATGCACTGGGAATGATTCAAAAGCAAGGAAATTGAGTGCCGTGTGAATTGTGTGAAACCGAGAGACGTTGAAAGGGATTTTTCACTGTGAACAACTGCTTCAACGGCACAGTCGGAAAAGGTTTTTTTTTTTTGCATCGTATCGTAACTGGTAATCAAAAATGAATAAGCTACGATAATCCAAAGTGTAAATCATGGATGAAGCACGGTAAACTATCAACATCCTCGCCAAAGTATTCATGACTCCAAGGTTATGCTGTGTATCTGGTGGGATTAGCTGATTGTAGTGTATTATTCTTCAAAAAATGAGTCGTTCTTTCAACGTGATATTCATATGCTGCCACAAAGATGGGAGGAAGTAGTGGCTAGCGATGGACAATACTTTGAATAATTAATTTTTAACTATTTTTTTTACAATAAAGCGACATTTTTACCGAAAAATCCCTCAAAATTTATTAATACACCCATTAATATGTAGTAAATCTTCATGCACCTATAAATACCTTTAATTATTGGCTAAACCAAACGTGTATGTTCGATAAATATTTAGAATTGTTTTGCTTTATCTATAGCAGGTTTCTTTTATATAAATACGATTTAGGTTTCGTAAAAGCAATCAACCAAATTCACATAAACTCAACTTCTAAAGTATAATTTTTGATTGGTGAAAAATTTTCTAGGGTGATCTTGCGGCCTTCATCTCTTAATTTCACTGAGGCAACGTCAGCCTCCTCGATTTGTTTTATATTTTCTAAGGTTTGTCGATTATTTCGTTTCTATTTTCAAGATTTTAACATTAAAAAACCACACTTACTTTAAGGCACGTTAAAAATGCAACCAAGGATATACAAAATACACAGTACCAGCTCTACATGAAGTTGAGAGTAGATTTTTTAATTTTTATTATGTGGAATGTGTCGTCCTGGGCCGTTTCTTAACGACGCTATCCACGGGCGTTTTCAAACTATCTTGTTAAATACGAATAGTTTTTTTTTTCTCTGGATTAGCCTATCATATTATTTATTATTATAAAAATATAATATTCTCTAGAATCACTTCTGTCACTCACAAAATAAATTTTATAAATTCAACATATTGAGTCATACATATTTCTTTTACTCTATATACATATATATTAAATATATATATATTTTTTTAAAGTTTCCTGAGTTATAAAAATAAAAATACCTGTAGTAGTTCATAGTTGTGATTGATTTAGCCTAAAAATATTTCTTTAAAATTATGAGTGTGCCTCTGGGGGAGGCATAGGGGCGTCTTCTTCATATATCATCATTAGAGAGCTGTACGATTTCCTTTTTCTCGTTGACTGAAATAAGTATTAAAGAAAAACGTGTACTTTAGTATTAGAACCACTCAATACAAACAAATCGCGCAACTGTCCATAAATTATAATACAAATAATCTATAAGATTATGTCCTAACAAAATGCGTCTTTGCCTACCTAATAATGGTTATACGTACAGTCGGTCAAATAAGAATGTGTCGCGTATTGTCGCTTTTCCTCTCAAACCATGTTCTGGTAGATGATCAACATATTTCAACTGAGAGTATCGTTTCACCCACTTGCTAACGAATGCCCTCGACTTGCCCATATATTTAGCAGCCGCTGTAGGTGTCATTTTCAGACCTTTTAGATGATTACATAGAAACACAACCTTGAAGCGTATGCAGCACTCATGCTCGATAATGTACTAGCTAACCCTAAATAAAGTTAAACGAATCCCTTTCCACAAAACATTGTATGCAGGGGTGCTAATAGTAACCTCAAAAAAACTACTCGGTATATATTACTACTCTACCAACCACTTTATTTTTGCACTCGACGCGCGTTTCGCTAACCATGTTAGCTTCCTCAGGAGCGATCATTGACCAAAGCTAAACTACAAATCTACCTTATTTATACTTAGCCTAACACCTGAATTACTCAAGTGGAACTAATTACAAGTAACCAGTAGGGGGACTATAAGGAATAGACCCTCTGTCTTTATTTAAACTACTTTTACATTTTATAATTTTCATACTTTCGTATGCGTTCAACAATCTATCAGATATATCTTTAATTAATCTTAGATTATCTAATGTTACAGTATGATCAGCTTCAAGGACATGTTTGGTAAGGCTAGACTTTTCTGTTCTACCGTGTTTTAAATAGGCTAAATGTTCTTTAAATCGTGTTTTAATTGATCTTCTAGTTTGCCCAAAATACTTTTTGTCGTAATCATCACAACTAATTTCACAAATGCCACTTTTCTCACAAATAGGAATCTTGCCCTTGGGATTTCCTACGATATTCCTCAAATTGTCTGATGACTCATAGACTAAGGTCTACCTTATTAAACACCTTATTAAGTCCCCTGCTATATTTCGGAATATATGGTAAGGAGACATACTTGGTCTTATTTGTTTCATGTGTAAAAAAGGTGGAATTCTCTCCACACACCCCATTAAGAAGAAAACTGACCAAATAATGAACTAAAAAATGTAATGCAGCCAATTTATGTTGTTTGCAAAGGAATGAATCATTAGGAATATATCTACCTGTTACTATGTTTTTTATATAGATATCAAATTTTAACTTGGTATTATTTTTTAATAATTAAAATATCTAGAAATTGTTCTCAATTTCGTACGTAAATTTAATGGAATCATATAGGCTATTTAATTTGGAAACAAAATCATCTATATTTGCTTTTTGTCAGAAATCGCGAACACATCATTTACATACCTATACCATACCCTTGGGAAATTCAAATTCTTGACTGCTTCAATTTCAAACTTACTTATGAATAAGTGGGCTATAAAAGGTGAAAAGCAATTACCCATAGCTGTTCCTTCTTTCTGAACATAACATTGACTGTTATATTGAAAATAATTCTGTTCCATACAAAGTTTAGATAATGCTAAGTATTCATGAATAATTTCGTCCTCAAAGTCATTCATCTTAAGTAATTCTTGGAGATATTGCAAAGTTTGTGGTATTGGCATTCTTACGACACTAAAAAATTTTTCAGAAATCATTAACAAAACAAAAGATTTAGTTCTTAACGAAGGTGAAATCTTAATTTTTTTTAATGTCAGTTCTTTATTTCCAAGTGTGCCAATACCACAAACTTTGCAATATAGCCAAGATTTACATAGGATACATGACCCTGAGGACGAAATTATTCATGAATACTTAACATTATTTAAACTTTGTATGGAACAGAATTATTTTCAATATAACCGTCAATGTTATGTTCAGAAAGAAGGAACAGAAATTGAGAACAAAGGACAATTACCATTTCTAGGTATTTTTATTATAAAAAATAATACTAAGTTAGAATTTGATATTTATAGAAGACACAGTCACAGATAGATATATTCCTAATGATTCATTTCATTGTAAACAACATAAATTAGCCGCATTACATTTTTTAGTTCATTGTTTGATCACTTTTCTTCTTAATTGAGTAAACTTTAATAATGAGAGAAATCCTATTAGGAATATAACTAGAGTTAATGGTTATGACGATGACTTAATAAACAAGTTAATAAATAGACATAAGTTCAGGTTAAATATTCAGAATTCTTCCTTTTTTACACGTAAAACAAATAAGACCAAGTATGTATCCTTACCATAAAATCCAAAATATAGCAGGGGTTTCAATAAGGTTTTTAATAAGGTAGACCTCACCTTGGTCTATAAGTCATCAGACAATTTGAGGGATATCTTAGAAAATCCCAGGGACAAGATTCCTTTTTGTGAGAAAAGTGGCACTGAAATTAGTTGTAATAATTGCGACAAAAAATATGTTGGGCAAGCTAGAAGGTCAATTAAAACACGATTTAAAGAACATTTAGCCCATTTAAAATACGGTAGAACAGAAAAGTCTAGCATTGTCGAACATGCTCTTGAAGCTGATCATACTGTAACATTAGATAATCTAAGATTAATTAAAGATGTATCTGATAGGAGATTGTTGAACACATACTAAAGTATGGAAATTATAAAATGAAAAAGTAATTTAAATAAAGACAGAGGGCCTCTTCTGCTTACTTGACCAGAACTGATGGCCTCGCCCTTGTAATTAGTTCCGCTTGGGTAATTCAGGCTAAGTATAAATAAGGTAGATAGGCTAAGTATAAATAAGGTAGTTTAGTCAATCATTGCTCCTGAGAAAGCTAAAATAAAGTGTTTGCTGTAGTGGTGATATATACTGAGTAGTGTCATTGTGCCAAAGATTCCACATTCTCAACATAACTTAAAAAAAAGAATTTCTTTTACCGACTACAAGATGTAGGCAACATATTCTTACTTGGCCGATGTACATGATTACATATACTATTGATTAGGTAGTAATTTACAAAAAAAAGTAATAAAAGACCAAAGTATAAATATTTTATACTATTTTCTATGGTTGGATAACGAATGTTACACTAAACTTTAAATCATTTGATGTGTGCAAATGTGCCTCAGGTACTTGTATTCATCGGTGGATCCACTATTTGTAAGCTACCTTTTTTTATAGAATTATTTAAATAAGGAAAGTATACTCGCTGGTGGATCCACCGCTGAATATAAGAATTTTACTGTACATACCTGATTTGAATTCTCGGGACTTGGATTACTAGCAGAATTTTCATCGCCACTACTGCTGCTTGATGAAAAACCTTCTTCTAGAGTTAGAGCATTTGAGAGACCTTCCAATTCCATTTCCATGTAGAGTTGATGCAGCTGATCGTTTACCATCATCGGCTGAAGAAATTATTAAATAAAATAGTTAATCACAGTCTGTTATATACAAGAAATAAAACCGCAATTTTTTGAATTCATTCATTCATTAGTAGGTTTGAATTACATCAAATGTTCATTTTTCAATGAGATTTTGATATTCGCTGTTGTTGAAAGTTGGCCATTCTAGAAAGTGCTACAGCTGGATCGTATCATCTACGAAAAATGTAAAATGTCCATTGATGTCTAATGCAGCCGGATCATTTATAAAAAAGAGCAACAGGAGAGACAACAGAGCCCTGTGGTACATCCCAATCAATAATATACTATAATATTCCCTGACCACGCCCAGTCAGGTATGACTGAAACCATGAAAGAACAACCCCTCTCAAACCATAATGATGAACATCCCGTGTATAAAGGTCTATGATGGTTTTTTACCTGCTCTATTCCTTTGAGTGTATTTAAGTCTGTCTTCAGTATATCTTCCAAGTCTCTAACGGCAACCTGATATCTATAGATCAAATCGGAAGATACAGACACTGATTCTACCCACGGAGGATCCTTTTTTCGCAATGGGTAGGTTTTGCGTTGCTGTTTTTGATTTTTCTAAAAATAAAAATTGTATGACGCAATGGCGTTATGTCAGTCGGGCCAGGATGTAATTAATACTTTTTTTAATCCCTAAATTTTGTGTCGGTTAAATGTGCTTGCTCATAATTTTAGCAACATTGACGCCCTGTTTTCTTCCTTGTCCCTTAAGAAAATTTTAAAATAATGCTACTGCTTCATTATCATGACAGAAGTCAGAATTATGATCATGGTGGCTGTTCAGTGGATCAGAGTATCCTTTACAGGATATTATTAAAATGATTTATTATTTGGCAAGGGTAAATAAAATTCTGAAGATCAAATAAGCTGAAAAATGAATGAATTTTTAAACCATTTTATAACAATTCGTTATTTTTTTACGACTTTTTCGTTCTACTCGTAAAACAATTTGCCGGTGCATATAGGTCAAAATAACGAATTGTTAAAAAGTGCTTCAAAAATTTATGGTGATTCTACGAATAAAAACAAGTATTTTTTGTCTCTTACATAATTTCTCTGAAAGTTTTAGTTTTCGAGTAAAAAATTGTTGAATATCCAAAATATTGCAAATTCGCTGTGATATATGTATATCTCCGAAAATTGAGGCCATAAAAAAAAACTTTTCCTACAAAAGTTGTAGGTTTTTGGGGTAGAAAACTTTTGGTTATATTAGGAAATTACATTTTTACTTTAGTTTTTCTGAAATTTTTTGACACAAATTTTCAGAGTCAGAGATCAAAAAATTGAGCCGAAATCAGCATACTCATGCCCCTCAAAATTCAAAATTACATATCAAAAGCTTCAATCTGGACCAGATTGGGTCCTCATAAATTGCGTCAATTTACGGACTAATGGGGGGGGGGGGAGGCAGGTTGACGAAAAATGATCCATATATGTATGTATATGTATATATATATATATATATATATATATATATATATATATATATATATATATATATATATATATAAATGAATAATAAGGGGATGAAGTTTATAGTTTTTGAGCGATAACGCTTAAGGTGAAGGAAGCGATACGTTTTCTATGGTTTTTAATAGTAAGACAGTGATTTTTCCTGCTATTGTGTTAAAATAATAAACAAATATTTTGCATAAATATCTAAAGTAAAACATAAAAGGGGCGAAAAGTCGGGGAGAAGATTAGAGGGGTTGTTTTGTATATATAGCGTTATATGTCCTTTTTAAATCAGGGAATTTAAGAATTTTCATTATTTTTAATTTAAATCCAAGAATTGAGTGCAAGGGGTGGGGGGGGGAAGTTGAATATTGTGTAATTTTAATAGTATTTTGAGAATTTTCGCAGCTTTTTGGTTGATGTAATTGACAAATTTTAAGCATATTATTTATTGTAAAATAAAGGTGTGACACCCGATTTTTTTCTCCGAAACTACTACTACTATTGAATAGGGATTGATGGCCGTGTAGTTTTGAAAGTTAAATTTTGAGTTAAGGGGTAAGTTTTGAGGGGTGAAATCGGAAGTGAAAAAAAAAAAAAAATTACCAGTTCATAGAGTGGAGTGTCAAATGAAAGCTTGTAAAAACACAAGTTCAAATATATATATATATATATATATATATATATATATATATATATATATATATATATATATATATATATATATATATATATATATATACTCGTATATAATGTAATACTTGCGCACACTTTTCTTTGTATTATTTTTAAAAATTTGCGAAAAATCGCTGTTTTATCTCGATAAGTATTGATCAAAAAATTTTGAAAAAATTCTGGAATATTCTCCACAGGGTGTTGATTGAACGAAAATTATCACGAGTGCATTACCTTTAATAATTTATCTGGCATATAAAAAAAAATAGAAATTTCAAGGACATCAGTTTCCAGTAAAGATCAGAAAAAAACTTTGTTAAAAACTCATGTGGGGTGTGTTTTGTGAAGTTACTGATCATTTATATCTCCGTAACAAATTTATTTTTTTATAAGCAATCAACGTACAGAACACTAATTATGCAAGTCCAGTTTACACTTAGCTTGTTATTTTATCTATATAGTCTACATTTGAATTTTATTTTTTAACGTACGCACGTATTTCGTTGGCAGAGAGCATATATTATTATATATTATTTTAAATACTTTTTTTGATTATTTAAGGTAAATTTCTAGTTTTTTTCATGAATATTTCATCATGTTATGTTAACCTTTAGGGTGAGATAGTCAAATTTAGTGTTTATTTTAGAACTGCACGTATGCATAATAACTTACATAATCATTTCGATTAGTCTTGTTATTATTAGAGTTTGAATCTTCATTAGACCCTGATCCAGTGTCGGTCTTCAAAAAAGATGAATACGAAGAGGAGTAACAGCTGCTTCCTTCGTCCATACGGTTAGTATTTCTGTAGTTAGTTTCAGGTTGTTGGGGTCTGTGTGTAGTCTCATTTGAAATCTGCAATAATAATAATTAAAACTTGAATAATACACTAAGGATTGATTTCCTCAAGAGGTAACATAACTAAACACATTGTTATTATTATTATTTAACTACGTTTAGAATATTATGTCATTACATCTAATTAACATCCTTAATATTCAACGGATCTCAACGACTTTTAGATATATTATAAATACAACCATTTTAAGCAGACATACAAAAATTTATTTGAAAAAGTTAACGGAGCGCTAAATGGGTGCCATTTCTTAAAACCCATGCATGTAAGGTCGTTTCAAAGTCATTAATTTGAATAATGAATGAAAAAATTGTGTGTGGAGGTTAAAGCGTTGAAAAATGATTCACAGAGAAATTATAGTTCTTGGAATTAAATGGTGTTAATTAAAATTACTTTCCGACATAATTCAATAATTCAAATTTGACAGGATCCAGTTTCAAGAACCATGATTTCTCATCGGATTATAGCCGCGAAAGCTTCCATTCCATAAATTGCAATGCATTAGCCGCTGAAAATTTAGCTTGAACAAATCGGATGGTAGCGATGTTATATTGGGTACTTTTATAAAAAAAAAAACAGGTGTCCCATAAAAAAGTTTACGTTAGTTCCGTTCATGGCACTCTTCTAACTGGACAATTATTGATCACCTCTCGTCACGTCGTTTTCGTGATCGCTGTCATTTTACACCCACAAAAGGGATGCTCCTGCGAAATGACCCATTAAACTGAATTTCCAAAGACCGAAGTTACATTTTGTGTAACTCCTGATCCTCCTGACCGTTGCGTTCACACACAAAAAGCCAAACAAACATAAACTGTTCATAGGATACCCGTGATGCTGAGTCCCGATTCTAGTTTTTGATATATGTCGAATTTCCAAATCCAGTACGATAGATTGTTGACACTGGCTCTTCAAAGTACTTCAACAACTATCGAACTTGATACAAAAATTTAAAACTAGCCATTTATTATCATCGCTTTCAGCGGGATGTGGAAGGAAATGGGAATTGAATATTAATGTATTGCGTAAAATGTAATAATATGCAGGCTTATATGGTAACAAGTAAAATGAAAATATTTATATACAGGGTGTTTTCTAAATTGCAACATTTTTCCTGCCAGATTGCAGATCTCATTAAATAATTAATTTTGGCAAGTATTGTTTAAAATTATTAGCAGTTTTAATTATAGTCTTGTTCAACATTCTTTTACGTGTCGAGGTATAGTTCATCGAGTGACACATATCTTCCCGTGACCTAGTCCCAGAAGTGGGATTGTGGCTATTTTGTGGTGAGTTATGAGATGAAACTCCACTGCTTAGTTCGGTCTCTAAACGGGAAAATCAAACGCAGCAAAGGATTGATTCCTTACATAACATTCTCGAATTGTTCATCACGCATTGGGGACATGCTGTTACTGCTTTCCTAGAAATTTTTCTGCTAGCAAAGGATATACATATGCTCAATTAATTACGATGCAGATTGTTTTTAGAACTGAGTGTTCATACGACATGCTGGCGCCTTTCTGTAAACCGTTTTGAGGTAGAAACGTTAATATAAGAATACCCACAGTTACTTATACACCGTGCGTAGATGGAATAGGATGTTTTTTCGAGTATGTGGGTTTTTCTTGAAATGATGCGATAATCAGATTTTGTGTGAGTGATTTTTACCATAAAATAATATGGTCGAAAATATTACTAGACCAACGTTTACCGGAAATAAATAGTATAAACGTTAATAAAATTATGAGCACATGAATACGAAACGTCGCGTCACCAATCCATTTAGTGTACAACAAAATGTTAGCAACTAATTCTAGGATCAGATCATTTTGAAGGAGAATTTTTAAAAGAGTTATTTTTAAAATACTTTTACGTAGGCTATATTTAGCTAAGTGGCTGTGATGTAATGATTAACCAGGTAAAAATAATGACACCGCTTAAAAAACACCCTGTCTCTAAACAAATGACACAAAATAAAGCTTAAAAAATAAAAATACGTGTTAAGTTCGGCTTGGCTTATTTAGGTGTGTAATAGGAGTAAAATAAACCAATTAAAGTAATGAGCGAAACAATTAGAACCAACAAAAAAAATGAATCATGACACGGAAATACCTATACATTGAAATACATAAAAGTGACCTTGGCGTTATTGGTTTTAAACTGTTCCGCTTGGGTTTCACCGTCGGGAGGGCTAACCAATGGCGTGTCGGGCGAACAGACTGATTGTAAACCCAAGTCTCTTCGAGAACATTCTGACAATGCCTAAAAATTGACAGAATTTTTTACTTAACAAAAAAAAATGTAAAAGTTTTAAAAATTTACTAGAATAGAACTTATCTGGAGATAAACTGAACCACGTTTTCTACTTTTGTTAAAATCAAATTTTCCTATATTCAAGCAATTATTCAATGTATTAAAAATAACACTTTTCACATCTTCAGTATGACACTTTGGTGACATAAGCCGTGAACGAGTATTATGTCATACGAATGTGAAGGGTTTTTCACAGGTGTCGCATACAATACTTTTTTCACGACTGCAGTCGTCTAATTATATATATATATATATATATATATATATATATATATATATATATATATATATATATATATACATATATATATATATATATATATATATATATATATATATATATATATACATATATATACATATATATATACATATATATGTGTATATATATATATATATATATATATATATATATATATATATATATATATATATATATATATATATATATATATTAGACTGATCACAAAAAAAAGTTTTTATATTTGGCGGTGCTACCAGCTAAAAACCTTCTATTAGGTGTCAATAGAGATCTCTGAAATTTTGGTCTAAAAAATATTAAAGTTTAGAGTGCTAAAGTCGATTTTATTGGTAACATCAGTGTATTGAATATTTTATAGGATAAAAACATAATTGTACGTTGAAAACATTACTTTTTGAGGTTTCAATTGCATAGATATATAGAACTTTGACCACGTGAGACCAAGAAAACTCAGGCGATGAGCAAGTAAAAGACGTTTAAAATTCCGGGCCAAATTTCGAACTCAATAGTTGCTTTATGTTGCAAGCGTTATTTTTATCAAGTATAAATTGCATAGATATTCTGGACTGAAAATTAAGAACAAATTTAGATCACGTGCAACCATGGATTACGAAGTAAAGTCAATAATAAAGTATAAAATTCAAAAATAGGCCAAATTTTGTATTTAATGGTTACTTTTTGTCGTGCACCTTATTTTTTTGACATATAAATTGCAGAAATATTTAGGACTAACAATTTTGAACAATTTTAAACTATATAAGACTATGCTCGATCACATAAACTTTAGTTATGAGTCCGAGGGAATAAAGCGGAGCGCCATTACTCTAAGGTCCAATCGACACGTCTCGGGCAAATCTGAGTTTAAGGACGTGAAATGCACAAATAGGCCAAATTTTATATTGAATGGTTACTTTACGTTGCGCACTTTTCTTTTTTTGAGATATAAATATCCAGGAATTTCGAACATTTTTAGTAAACTCAAGTTATGAGCAACTAAGGACGTATAAAATGCACAAATGGGTCAAATTTCGTATTTATTGGTTACTTTATGTTGCGCATTTTATTTCTTATGTATAAACAGCATATATATTCAGGACTGACAATTAAAATTAAAATTTAATTTAACTTAGATTAAAATTAAAATCGGGTGTGACCATCAGCGACCTATGTTAGTAAACTCAAGTTATGAGCAATTAAAAAACATATGAAATGCATAAATATGCCAAATTTCGTATTTAACGGTTGCATGTTCCGGAATTTCTTGAATAAAATAATGAAATAATTATCAAATTGTAATCAATAATCAGTAGTTTAGAAAAAATAATTAATACACTATTTTCGTAAATAAGTATTATGAATTAGTGGTTTAGTTATATACAGAAACCTATAACATATTTAAAATCATCTTATTGCTAAACGTCTTTCAATTGCTCATAACTTTAGTTGATTTGGTCGTCCATAGTTGCACGTGGCCTAAGATTATTTGAAATTATCGGTCCTGAATATCTATTCAATTTATTCCTCAAAAAAAATAATGTGTGTAACGTAAAGTAACCATTAAATTTGAAATTTAGCTTATTTGTCCATTTTAAATGTCTTTTAATTGCTCGTAATTGTCAGTTCTACATATCTATGCAATTGAAACCTCAAAAAATTAATGTTTTCGACGTAAAATTATGTTTTTATTCTGTAAAATATACAATACACTGATGTTACCAATAAAATCGACTTTAGCATCCTCTAAACCTTAATATTTTTGGACCAAAAATTCAGAGATCTCTATTGACATCTAACAGAAGGTTTTTAGCTAGTATCACCGCCAAATATATGTGGTCAATCTAATGTACATAAATATATATATATATATATATATATATATATATATATATATATATATATATATATATATATATATATATATATATATATATATATATATATATATATATATATATATATATATATATATATATATATATATATATATATATATATATATATATATATATATATATATATATATATATATATATATATATATATATATATATATATATATATATATATATATATATATATTTATATATATATATATATATGTGTAATGATCATGCGAGATCAAAAAATTCCGGAGGTAAAATAGCCTCCTGTTGTATTTCAATTCATTATAGAAACTTCAACATTCAAAAAATAATTGAATCTATTTTGTAAACCAAGCATCGAGATCCCAAATCTTAAGCAATCTTTGCTATCGCACATTGAGATTTTAACAATAGCCAAGCTGATTCAAACTTCGCATAACAAAAAAAAAGTAATATTACAACCGGTTATACAGCTGTCAGTTACAATAATTATAAATATTCTTTTGTTAAAAATACCTTGTTAACTACACTGGCTGAAGCTATGGAACCCATTCTACTACCCGGTTCCGCTTTAACAGAAGTAGCCTGTGATGACGGTCTATGGCACTGTGTGGTCGACATTGTGTTTCTTGGTAGACCGGTACTAAATTGAGGCTGGTCAGAAAGTGGCATTGCACTGTTACCAGATGGTCCTTGTGTTGCAGAGCCTGAAGGGCCTAGGTTTACCTTTAAAAATGTAGGTAAAATAAGTAGGAGGGAAGTTGACAACTGTAAATGTTTTAATGTATCATCATAGAGATACGGCATAAAAGTTGTGTATATAAATCGTTTATAAAAAGATTGGTAAAATGATTTATCCTGTATTTCCCTTGCAAACACATAGTTCTAAAATAAGAACTGTTAAAATTGAAAATAATACACGAGCATAATTTTCAGATTCATCCAGTCCAAGAATCCTTAAAAAAACATATACCACGATACTAGCAATTGTAATTAGGAGAAATACCATTTTACAACACTGTAAACCAAAGGGAGCAGACAGGATGTTTAGAATAACCAGAATTTGGCGGAATTAACAATACCAGTCAAAACAGATACCAAATTCTAGTGGCTTTAAACATCTTCTCTGTATTCTTTTGTTTGCAGTGTTGTAAAATGGTGGTTTCCTTAATTAGAAATGCTTATATACGAAGCTCTAACCCTCTCCCCCACTTTATTAATCTCCGATCTATTTGACTGTAAATAATTCAAAATAATGAAAAACGAACGCAATTTTTAGATTCCTTGACTCTAAGAACCCTGAAAAGGACGTATAAATCGATATATACAAAACAAGAAAACTAAATAAAAACCTAGTCGACGTGCCATTGTACTGAGATTAGAAATAATAATAATAAAAATGATATTCCATAGATAACTGCTTTTGCGGTAGTTTATTTTCGAAATTGTTTTGTTAAACTTTTTTTTTTTTAATTTAAATAATTTAAATACTTACCTTTGGAGAAAGTGTATTATTACCAAATGGGCGACCGTCAAAACTAAGCGGTGCAGGATGGTATTGTGGACATAGCATCGGCGGTGGCAAAATAATAGGATTGTAATTACATAGTACACCAGCTGGTACGTAATGAACTGGAAATATAAGTTAAAATTAACACGTTATAGCATACACTAAAATAAATCACATCACCAAATATATACTATATAAAAGTTAAAAAAAACCTGTTTAAAAAACTCTTTTTAAAATTGTACTTAATACGGCTCCAGAGAGATTATTCCAAAGTAACTCTTTGTACGCAGTTATCACCTGGAAGCCACGATGTCTGTTTTATCACAAAATTTTATTGAGAAAAGAATTGTAAAGGAAACCTTGAAAGGGAAGTGTCTAACAGTACCAAAACTTTATTCGAGTGAATGACCCATCAAAGCAGCTAGAATCTTGAAATTTTGCAGATCCGAAAAAGCTAATCTAAAACTCCTTATTTTCTTTGTTATTCATATAGAAAATATTTGGTAAAGTTATTTATTTTAGTGAATACTATAACCTATTAAAAACCAAAAAAATCGCAAAAACGCCCTGTATACTATTATTTTAGCGAATATACAAATTCAACGTTATAATGTATTAACTAAAGTCCAAATATAACAAATATTCAGAAACTTAATGCTTCAAAAACACATAAGAAAAAAGACAGAAACTTGGTGTATAAAAACTATTAGTAATATATTCTACTGTATTAAAAGTACGTGGACGCTAAAAATAATTGCCTTCCAACAGATATGCTCACTAACGAAATGTCAATATAACATATGTTCCGATCTATTGGGTCTTATCAGATAGATGTAAGCGAAGTAGTTAGGATTTTGCGGCGATGACCCGGCAACACTAAAGCTTTATCTTCTAAGATATCGTATAAACACAAGTGATGCTCATCACCCGTGGCAACGGCAGAAGCAACTATGCATCATGACGCAGGCTTCTAAATCAGCACAAATTCATACTAACGAAGCTTTAATATAGACCTGTCACAATTATATGCGTAGTGACCTAAAAATTAACATAAAAACACCTTTATACTCGCGGTTGTGTAATTGCTAAACGAATCATGGTTACCATTCATTCAAATAAAAATATATAGGGCGTCTAGTTAAAAAATGAAAAGTAGCATTTAAGGAGATTGAAACCAATCTTCGCCTTTTTTAACAAAACATATCTGTTTTCGAGTTATTTATCGTAGTACTTAAACTACTACTACTACTAGGAAGCACTATATAATGTATATCAGTGGATGATTTTTTTATCTTTACCTTGATATCGCTGCGTATTATTCTGCTCTGCAACTGATGGAATACTTCTTGGTTGTACTAAAGCTGGGATGTAGTATACTGGAAGCATACTGGTATCGAAAGGATTATTGGTTACCGGATTTATTGTCAATGGAGACCATATGTTTACATCGTTCATCTAAAAATAAGCAATAAGCTGGGGTACATTAATGTGTAATTAACGTTATAGAAAGAATATGAAAACCAGCTGACGGGAGTTTTGGCGGATGCACCGGTCGATATTTTAAACTACGGAAGTGTAATATAGGTATGTAATATACTAAACACTAACATTCAAATAAATAAATTATACATTTTGTTTAAACTAAACAACGGTAAAAGTTCTCATCTGAATAAAAATGGCATTCACTATTTAAAATTAACATTGAATAGTCCTTAATCGTTGTTAAGCAACCTTTACTAGAATCAAAACAATTCTCCTAACGAGGTAGATAGGATTAGTTGAGATGTAATATTTTTATAGTACGATCGTTATAAAAAATTTTTCCATCTTACATATGCTGTGTACAATATTTAAAAACAATTGGAAACATTTTATTTTAACTTAAAATGTAAAATATAAAAACACCGGCCAAGCGCAAGCCGGACTTGTGCAATTAGTGTTCTGTACCGTGATTGCGGAGGAAAAGTTGCTTCACAAAACACACCCCAAACAAGTTTTCAGAAATCAAATCTAGGATTCGGACATAAACCTGTTAGCAATGGCTAAAAAAACTTTCTGCAACGTGAACTTCTATATCATTCCAAAACACATCGTCTATCAAGGTTCCGTCTCTAGGAGAACCAGTATCAAGATAAATTATCAAAGGAAATGCACTCATGATAATGCTTATTCAATCTACACCTTATGGAGAATATTCCAAAATTTTTTCGAAATTTTTTGAATAGTACTCTTAGAGATAGGGTGAAGGGACAGCGATTTTTGGCAATTTTCTAAAAATACTATAAAGAACAGTTTGCGAGAGTATTTCATCATATATATTTTTGAACTCGTGTTTTCATAAGCTTTCATTTGACACCCTACTGCAAATTTTTTGCACTCCCGATTTCACCCCCAAAACTAATCCCTTAAGTCAAAATTTAATTTTCGAAAATACACGGCTCTGATTGGGCCATCAATTCCTATATTTGTGACAAACAGATAGACAAACAGACACCGAAGTGATTTCATAAGTGTTCCGTTTTTCAATTTTGTTACGGAACACTAAAAATGATTAAGAAAAGAGTTAGGGAATTTGATGATGGTGATTCTCTGACAGTTTAATATCAAAACCTATGCGAATCTACGAAAAATAGGAAAATTTTCTTGGCTGAAATTTTACTCAATTTTCTTTACTACTCCAAACTACTCTTTACGAGTATCTATTCAGATTTTATTTATGTCACATTTTATTTATTTTCATGATGTATTCTTATTAAACTGTGGTAGATTGGAAAAAAATGAAGTTAAAAAACGTTGTTTTTTTACTCTTGAGAAACTAACGCAGACTTTTTAAAAAGATGTGATGTTACCTAATTTAATTTGAAATTGTATAATTGAGGTGTCCGTTACTTTGTGACAGTACATTTTAAATTTCTAAATGAAATTAAACGAATTACTTTATTATTTGTCACTTATTTTTTATTTATCTGCTACTGCAGTTTCGTAGGTTTTCTACATTGTCAAACGTAATACTACAAACTAAGGTGGTTTATTTATGATTTATAACAAATTTCCAGGTACAATTTCGAATTATCCATTATTAAATTACCATGAACTTAAAATTATTTTATTACCAAGGGTTAAATGACATTATTATTTCAAATTTGAAGAAATACTTTTCAATATTTTCTTAAAACGTTTTACAAAAATTCCTTCTTCAAGGATATATCTAAAAAACTTCTAAATACGCCAAACAGGATTGAATTCTGAACATTTGTTTGATTATTTAATAGGATTGTATCTTTATTTTTATTGTGCTTGTAAATCTCTATAACTTCTAAAATATTTAATTTTCTTACTTTTTGTGCTTTATGTAATATTTGTAGATTATTTATGTCTGGAAAAATATGATTTGTTTGATGGAAGTGGTTAGCAAAGTTGGAGTTTTCTTTGTTTAATCTAACAGATGTTTGGTGTTCTTTAAATCTAGTATCGAAATTTCTCCCTGTTTGGTCTATATAACAGCTATTACATTCATTACATGACAGTTTATAAACTCCGGAGTCTTTGTATTTATGAGTTTTGTCTTTTACATTGAAAAAGAGGGAGGAAAGTTTTTGGGGTGATTTAAAAGCGATATTTATGTTGTCTTTTGCGAGTATATATGCAATTTTATTAGAAATTGGTCCGAAATATGTCAATGATTAAAAAGTTTGTTTTTCATCGTTTTTAACGTGTGGATAAATATGTTTTAGTTTAAGGATTATGAACTAAAATCTTAACTTACGCAAGTTTGAAACATATTTCCAGGCCTGGGCAAATTTACAGGTGTATTTTGGGGGTTTTGAACATTGACGGTTTTTTGATTAGTAAAATTGTTATGGTTAACTTCTTGTTCCTTATTAGGTTTGGATACTTTATGATAATCCCATCTATTGAGCGAGATCCGCTTCGTTTTACTCCATGGGTATACTAGAAAATACAAAAAACAATTCTGGGACTGGAGATACAATAGTAATTATCCTAGCAATCCGAAAAATTTCTCTACTGTCTATGGAACATAGAGATATTAGAATAGAGGAGGTAAGTTCTTGCGAAAAGCGTGGTGTTCATAGAAAGAGAAATAAATAATATAGAGACATTCTGTCTCTCTTACTCGGCGCAGGAATTTAGCGCTCAAGCGCAGAGTAAGAGAGACAGAATTGTCTCATATTATTTCCTTCTCTTTTTAACGCCTATACGCTTTCACTTACAGCAGGCTATATACTTTCTCTCCTCTATTCTAATATCTCTATGCTATGGAACACAATTTATATGAATGTAATTCATTTGGTATTATAAGGCCTGTCTCAAAGTTACAGGTAACAACCGACGTCATCGAAGCATCAATTATATATTTTTTAAAGCCGATATTAGAAACCTAGGAATTAAGATGAAAAGTGCGAAACTAGCTGTCTGTATTTTATGAAATTATGATATATACTTAGAATAGTACCTCATTCATATCATCTTTGAGCATTTTATTAGCATACTTCTCGAGATTTTGTTGACCTTTCTTGCTCTCTCTATCTTTATTTAGTGTCCTTTCTTTCTTATGCTTACGAATCATTATTTTTTCCATATCTTCATTATGCCTTAAAATTCGAAAATAAATAATTAAATAAATATCAAACGATGTTATATTTGTTCTATTTACAAAAGAGGACGTAAAGTTTAGGATCTCCATCAATTCGGAAGTTCTCTAATGACCTGCTTCTGGTTTCGAATCGTCCTTCCGTAAATTCTGCGTTAATTCAATAAGCGAAATTCCTTAGCAGTTCTAAAAAACGGTCTCCATCAACTTTTAAGTCATAATTTCACTATATCCACTATACCACCCCTCACACGGCCAGATAATACTACTGAAACAACTGTTTAGATTTTACCGGCGATATCCAAGGAGAAACACCACCCCCTATTCTCCTAGTGCAATTAAACATGCCCGACATAGTCTTCAGACATCGTTTCATAAGAGGTATTTTAATAAAGTTAAACACCAAAAAAAGCTTTTGGCGCTGATGGAATACCTGCCATAGTGCTAAAAAAATGCGCGAGCGAACTAACATCAATTATCCGTAGACTTTTCAACCTATACTGCGAGAAGATAAATTTTTTCTTCCTCTTGGAAATACTGTACACTTCACCTCATACCCAAAAAAGGCAAAGAGACCTTTCCAAGCAACTATCGATCAGTCGCACTGCTTTGAATATTATCGAACGTTGTGGAAAATGCTATTAATCATCATCTTCTAAAATATCTAGAAGGATTTTATACTATTAGCGACCATCAACATGTCTTTCGTGTAAGCAAAGATCAACAGGAGATCTTCTAACTTATGTTTAAAACAAACGCAATTGGGGAATCTCGAGCGATTGTACTCGAGTCGTTCAACTTAACAAAGACCTGGGAGAAGTTCTATCTTGGGGTTACAGTAACGAAGTAGAATTTAACGCTACAAAAACCCAGGCGGCAGTTTTTTCTAAATAAGTTAGCGTTGCTAAAGCCGACATAGTTAAATCTGGACACTCAATTCGTCTGGCATCGTCACTCAATTCGTCTGGCATCGTCACTCAATTTGCTGGACGTTAAGTTGGCAGCAAATATGTCTTGGCATGAACATGCTGCAATCATAGCAAAGAGAGCTTCTCAAAAACTGCCAATATTATTTCGAACTAGAAAGCTTTACACTCTGCAACAACTGTTAATTCTGTACAAACCTCAAATTTGACTAAGGATGCAATACTGCTCCTACGATTTGGAACCCAGAACTCACCAAAAACTTTAACACTTCTGAATATCGCAAAACGGTTAGCGACTTGAGTGTATTCTACAAGTGTTTTCAATGAAAGTGTCTGATGGAAGCAGCTCGCTTAATTCCTCCCAAAGCGGTGCATCTTATTATTACACGTTGCGCTAATACATCACATCCGTATGTTTAACTTGATCGTACAACCCTTTTCAAGCAGTCTTTTATATAGAGAACATTATTGGAATGATTTGCTCAGTACTGTGTTTTCTACCGAGTAAAATTTATAGCGATTCAAGACCAACCTGGATTGTTTTTTTCCACACCCGCGCCGCTCCTTGTAGAGCTTTAGGGATTATATACGTGTGCTATGCCCATAAAAAAAACCTATTGTAACGACTCCTGGAGGAAAGATTCCAATACAACACTCGAGTTTCGTCGCCTGTGACAATTAGAGAACGATAAATCTCATTGTTCTCTAAAGTGGAAAAATGTTCTTGAAAAATTTCTTTCCTCGCCAGTTTTTGCTTTGTTGTAAGGAAATTGAGAAGTTGTGAAAAAATTTTTGTTATCCCCAAATCGTCTCATACAACCTGAGAAACCGTAGTGTTATATACTCCTCCAGCTCAATCGAAACTGTTTAGACCAAAATATTAGTTGAAAATAAGACGGACCATCACACAGTGGGTAGAAAAAAAACATTACCATTCCAAAATCCCCCTACAGGCCTCAAATTTCATCGAATCACCATATTTAAAAAAAAAAAAAAATTATCGTAAAAAAATTTAGAAAAGAACTGTTGAGCCATATTTTGGAAATATATATTTTAAATGGCCATTTTACGCAAATACTGTGATAAAAAGTTGATCAATCCGAGAAAAAAAAAATTGTATTGAGTTTACTATTGATTTACTGACATATGTATACATATGTATTCCTACGTATTTTTGGTCACTAAATCCAAATATAATATCCGATTCGCTAATAAATCTACTGAATTCGAGTAAGTCCAAAACCAAGTGGTCAAAATTCATCAAGTCAACAATAATAACGAGACATACATATTCCGATGTATTTTTAGTCACCGAATCTAAATATGTTATCTGATTTGCTCGTACACCGATTGATTTCAAATTAAGGTCCAAAAATGGTGTCAAAATGGTCAAAATTGGTCAAGTTAGCAATAATAATGAGACATACATATTCGGATATATTTTTAGTCACTGAATCCATATATGATATCTGATTTTCTCATACAGCTTTTGAATTCAGTTAGCGTCCAAAATATTCAAAAGTGCATTTTCTCTATCTTGCAATCATTCATTCGATTTATGGAATATATATATATATATATATATATATATATATATATATATATATATATATATATATATATATATATATATATATATATATATATATATATATATATATATATATATATATATATATATATATATATACTTGGATGCAAGAAACACGAAACTTAAAATCACTAATAGACTACATTATAATTAAAAACGATACCACTATCAAAATAAAAGACGTAAGAGTAAAGAGAGGGGCAGAATGTGGAACAGATCATAGACTATTAATAGCAAATATAAAAGTACCGTGGTACAAGACAATAAAGCAAAAAGGAACAATAGATACAGAAAACAGAAATACTAATGAGATAACAGAAAAAGCAGACAAAGAAATAAAATACAAAATACACTTACTGCAAGACGAAACGATAAGAGACCTATACAGACGACGATTAGATCAAAAATTAAATGAATTTAACTACGACAACCTCCAACAGATGTATGATCACATAAAAGAATGCATCAAACAGGCGGCCCTAGAAGCATTAGGTAAAAAAGACAATGAGAATAAGAAACATAAAATTAGAATCTGTGAAAAAACCAAAGAATCTATAAAGGAGAAAAAAAGACTATACGAAAAATGGCTGAATACAAAATCAGAAGAAGATCTACAGAAATATAAAGAGCAAAATGCAGAAACGAGGAGGATGATAAACAAAAAAAAGAACGAGAGATGGAAAAAATCGTGCGAACATGTAGAATAGAATATAGGAGGAACTAGAAGCACAGAGTCATGGAGAATAATTAAAGCATTAAGGACCAACAATAGAGAGAAGATGTATATAGAGTCTATCCCAGAAAACGAGTGGGAAGAATATTATAAGAAGCTGAGAAGAAAAACGATTAAAATGGTATGGACACATAAGACGGAGCGAAGATAATAGTTGGATAAAGAAAATAACGGAGTGGAGCCCTATAGGAAGAAGAAAAAGAGGAAGACCCAGACGATCGTGGAGAGACGATGTGGACGAGGCTATGGAGGACAAATGGAGACGGGAAGATAGAAACGGATGGAATCAACGGCTGAGAGAAGGAAGACAGCGTCAGCTGTAGACAATCCTTGATATATATATATATATATATATATATATATATATATATATATATATATATATATATATATATATATATATATATATATATATATATATATATATATATATATATATATATATATATATATATATATATATATATATATATCTCCGGTTTATAGCGTCACTCTGCGCCTTCCGGTTCCTAGCTTCCATTCTCGCCGATCATCCCAGTCACCTGGTCGTAGATTTCGTTCGGACATTGCTTTTGTTATGCCCATAGACCAGGTTATGTTCGGCCTTCCCTCTTTCTTTCTTTCTGTAGGTGTCCACTGTAGGATTTGTTTTGGGATTCTATGGTGTTGCATTCTTTGGACATGGCCGTACCACTTTAATTGTCTCTCCTGTACGTTCTCTATCAGTGTTCTTTCCATTTTCGTTTGATATGCTATCAAGCTTGGAAGTTCTTGAAGATCTTCGCCAAAAATCCATTTCCAGAGCATTTAACCTTCTTTCAAGAGTTTTGTTTAGTTGCCATGTTTCGCACCCATATAGAACTATACTTTTGAAGAAGACGTTGTAAATCTGTTGCTTTCTTTGCCTACTGACATTTTTTCACCACAGAATGGAATTCATGGCACCGATCAGTCCTTTCCCCTTTGCTATCCTCTCTTCCACTTCATTTTCTGTTCTTCCAGTGCTGTCTATTCTAGTTCCCAGGTAAGTATATTGGTCGCATGCTTCAATTTCGATGTTATTGTCCAGTTTCAGGTCTTGCCTATCCCCACCGATCCGCAAGTACTCTGTTTTGCTCATGTTTACTGTGAGTTCCCCAATTGTTATATTGGTTATGAGCTTCCTTGTCATATATTCCAGATCTTCTGGATCTTGGGCGATAACCACCTGATCATCGGCAAAATGTAGCGTATAGAGTGTTGTCTCATCGTCTATTTCGATACGCATTCCCCGACAACTCTTCCTCCAATGATCGAGAGCCGCATCAATATATACTTTGAATAACGTTGGGGACAAGCAACACCCTTGTCTAAGACCTTTTGTGACGTGAAAGCTTTCAGATATTTTTTACCAATCTTTATTCTTGATTGACAATTTGAATATAGTTGTTTTATCGCTTGTATGGCGGTAACGTTAATAGATGTTCTTTCCAATACCTGCCACAGTTTCTTTATTGGTACATTATCGTAGGCCTTTGTTAAATCAATAAAGATTAGATGGACTTCTCTGTTGGTTGCTACTTTCTTTTCGGTTAGTTGATTAAGGCTAAAAATGTTATCCGTACAAGTTCTTCCTGCTCTGAATCCCGCTTGCTGTTCAATTTCGTACGGAGCATATTCTTGTTCAATTATTGCTCTAATCAGTTTTCCATAAAGTCTGCTTAAGGAGCTGGTGACCGATATGCACCTGTAGTTCTCACATTTATCCTTTCTTTCTTCCCCTTTTTTGTGAAGTGGCGTTATCCATGCCATTTTCCATTCTTCAGGAATTTGATCGCCATTTATAAATTTTTTGAAAAGGTTGGTGAACATGGTGAACATGTCCTTTAGTTTGTTAGATCCAGATTTCAACAATTCTGCAGGATTTCCCTCTGGTCCACTAGCTCTACCGTTCTTCATTGTTTTGATTGCTTTTGATATCATATCTCTATTTATTTTTATACTTGGTCCCTGAACTTTGTGAATAGATGGAGCCGGATATTGCCTTTTTTAATTTGAGGTACTTAGTTAACCTGAGCCCCCTTACCTCCAATGACTCGGGGTGCTTGGTAACCGTGAGTCCCCTTGCCTCTTACGACTCAGGGTGTTTGATTAACGTGAGTCTCCCCTTGCCTCTCACGGCTGGGATGTTTGATTAACGTGAGTCTCCTTGCCTCTCGCGACTCGGGTGCTTGATTAATGTGTCCCATTGCCTCTGACAGCTGGGGGTGTAAAAATGTGAAGAAAATTTTTATGAGATTGAAAATTTTAATGACTAAAAAACAGGTTTAAGTAAAATTTTTAGTTATTAAAATAAAGCTTTGAAGGTCAGTAAACAACTCACTTAGCATATACGGGCTGACAAATTAAAATCCCCGTAAATGTACACTAATAAAAATTCGACTTGAAAAAGTTAAAATATCATTTCGCGTTAACACTTGTTTATATATTTTGATAGGCATCTTGATTGCAGGAGAAAACTATTATCAAAATTATTCATTCTTATGCAAGTTGTATTTTTTTTTTTCAATTTTTCACTTTTTTATTAAAATTTTCCAAAAACAATATTAAATTTGAATTCTTAGAAAAAATTTAAATCGATTATATGTCTCAAAAACTCTTACTTTACTAATTCATATTTTAACACTTCACCTACAATAAAGTTTTATATGACAACCAGATATAAAAAGTATCTCCTCTTTTTCTTTTTTTTTTATGATTTAATCTGTTAGGTTATGTTAGGCTTAAGGCGGGTTATATATTTGATTCTGCTTCTTTATGACCTTGAAATCATATAGATACATGAGCAAATTAGACGTTAAATTTGAATTTAGTGACTAATATCACGTCGATATAACATATCTGGCCATTTTTTTAACATTTAGATTCTTCTTCTAGACTTTTGACCACTGTGAGGCAATTTTTTTTGACCTTAATTTGAAATCAATAGATGTACTAGCAAATCACATATCATATTTGGATTCAGTAACTAAAAATACATCGGAATATGTATTTCTCGTTATTATTGTTAACTCGACGACTTTTGACCACTTTGAGGCCGTTTTTGCAGAATTACTCGAATTCAGTAGGTTTAGTAGCAAATCGGATATCATATTTGGATTCAGTGACCAAAAATACGCAGGAATACATATGTCTAGTCAATAGTAAATCAATAATAAAGTCAATAGTATTTTTTTCTCGGCTTGATCAATTTTTTATCAAAGTATTTGTGTAAAATGACCATTTAAAATATATATTTCCAAAATATGGCTCGACGGTTCTTTTCTAAATTGTCTTACGATGATTTTTTAAAAAAAAAATATGGTGATCCGATGTAATTTGGGGTCAGTAAGGATTTTTGACCCTGGGATTTTCTCTCATCAATTTTCCTCTTTAGTGTTCGTTTGATCAATTTTCCTCTTTAGTAAGAAACTTCCTCATATAAATATTACTTTTTCTTTCATTTTTATGTATTTTTACTAACATAAGAATTATATAATTTTTACCTTACTAATATAGATTCCGTCAAATGAGGCGGCTTATAATAATCATTGGAGGTATTGGTACCACTAGTAGTACCACTTTCCAGATTAGGATTACTCCCTGAACTCAAATTACCCGCACTACCACAACCAGAGGTGCCACTGTTCTGAATTGGTGATAGACATTTCCTGCAAATAAAACTATTAACATGGATTTTTAATAACATGTTTCTACAAAAGGAAGTTTGGCAACAACCATCCTAGAAACAATTTACAAATTAGCTACAGTGAAAGAATATTCAGAGGTACAAACGTGTAACACGTTTGATTGTGGAGAGAAGGAATCACCAAAAATAAAAAAAAAAGTGCTCAAATTAATCCGTGGTAAGAAGAATGATGCGTAGAATAAAATAAATGTTTGTAATTCTTCCGTTAGTTTTCATGTTTTTGTTAAACTTACTGGTTATTTGATGGGGGGCGGCACATTCCTGACTATTTTTTCCATCTATGTCCATATTCACGTTGCTTGCTGAGTTACTTTCATCTGAAGTTACAATGGTCTTCGGATTACTTTGAAAAAATCTGTGAATATTCTCGTTGTAATTTAATTGATTGTAACTAGGGGGCGTTTCGGAAGAAGATTTGCTATCGCAGAAATCGTTGTGGGGGGATATTTCACCAAGCATAACTGACTCTCTCTCTCCTGTGAAAAAGAAAAAAATTGATAAAATCCGAAAAAAAAAAATAAAATCGTAACAGAAGCTCATTCTGTACAGTGATATCGGACGAGTAACTACTAAGTATTATTCAATATATATATATATATATATATATATATATATATATATATATATATATATATATATATATATATATATATATATATATATATATATATATATATATATATATATATATATATATATATGTATATATATATATATGACCGTGTGTCCCAAAAATATATTATATATATATTTTATATATATATATATATATATATATATAAATGGATAAAAATATATATATATATATATATATATATTAATATATACATATATACCGTGTGTCCCGTTTTATACAAATGGAAAAAAGTTAATCTTACATATTACGAAAAAAATTTATTCTTGATAAAAAGTTCTGCATCACTTGGAAATCCATAATCAAGTATCAAAAGTTTAAAATATTTGATGGTATACAGGGAAAATAAAAAAAAATGATTTTTGATCACGAGTAAAGTGTGTTTAAATTTAAATAAAGAGCAAAATGTTAATTGAAAATGTTAACGGGAACTAAAAAATTGTGCTCACGTTTAGATGTGTGGCCTTCCTAGTCAAAAATTCAAAAAAAAGTTCAGTAAACACGTCAGTAATTATCGGATTATTTATTGAATAAAGGAAAACGAAATTAATTAAAAACTAGTGCACTGATTTTCATTGTATCATATTTTTGTTAAAAATTTGATAACCTTTTTATCTACTTTGCATTTTATTTTGAAATTGCAACATTACTTAATTACTACGTACATAACATGAAAACTAAACATTTCGATTAGTTCTAACTTTGTGCTTCTCTAAAAGTTTTATAATTATCTCCAACTATGAGAACAATTTCAATTTTATCTTCAACACTTAATATTACCGCTATGCTTTTTACGACCACAGCTGCCAGGACTATTCGGCTGAATTTTACTGGCATTTCTAATTATTGCAAATAAAAACTGACGTTAGCTTTGAAGTTTATTGACAGTTGTTAGGTATTTCCAAAGATATGTTCATTTATTTTCAGCCTAAAATTTGTAGTGATTTCGTTATATTTTATTCAATAAATAATCCAACAATTACTGATATGTTTACTGAAGTTTTTTTGAATCTGTAACTAGGAAGGTCACCAATCCAAACGGGAGCATAAGTTTTCAGTTCCTCTTAACATTTTCGATTAATATTTTGCTCTATATTTAAATTTAAACATACTTTACTCTTCATTATAAATCATTATTTTTTATTTTCCCTGTATACCATCAAATATTTTAAACTTTGATGCTTGATTATGGATTTCCATGAGATGCAGAACTTTTTATCAGGAATAAATTTTATTGTATTATGTAAGATTAACTTTTTCTCCATTTATATAAAAATTTTTGGGACACACTATCTGTATATGTATATGTGTTTTTTATATATATATATATATATATATATATATATATATATATATATATATATATATATAGGGTGTTATAGGAATCACTGGATTTTACCACCAAACCAATGCGCACATGACAGTCCGCCGTTTTATGAAATAGCTCAGGCGCAAGCGCGATTTTGTTAACGATCGATATTGTTTAGTTGCATTGTTTACCTGTGGTTTAGCGAAACAATATCTTCATATCAGGGATATCATCATTACTTTAGAGTCGATTTTTTACCTTATTATTGAAATTCGCCATTGAAGGTGAATTTTCTGCAATCGGTCTTATTACAAAGAGGTGCTATTTCCAATATATGCAGTGATTTCCATAACACTATATATATATATATATATATATATATATATATATATATATATACCATATATATATACATATATACTATATATATATATATATATATATATATATATATATATATATATATATATATATATATATGCAGGATAACTCGCCAAGCCCTTATTTTCACATACAAAAAGATATTATGTTCAAATTTTAGGAACTTAGGAATTCAAATAAATGATTATCATTTCCAGTTTACTCAGAAACGAAATTACCTTCGAGTATCTCTTATTTGAATATTCCGGAAAAAATTAATCCTACAACGTGTATTATTATATCCTATACTGCTCTTTAACAGTTTTTTGAAAAAATTATGCTTAAAAACATGATGAATCAATATTGTATTTTTGACAGAAAACAAATAAAGATGTAAACAAAATAACACCGTTATCTTGCTTATGTTAAAAGTATTAATGACTGAAGTCACGTTGTTATTGCTTCCAATTCAACTGAAACGTTGCCGGAAATTAATTTTTAAGGTCAACTAACTAATAAATTTTGCAAATGCAAAATGCAATTTGTTAGATATTTATATTGTACGGAGAATTTTAAACAATTTTTCTGTATATTTTCCTATACTTAAAACATAGTTTCTGAGATATTGATAATTAAACTCTTTGCTGCATTAGGTTTCATACAATCTATCTAAACAATACTTTAATGCCGTGTTTTAATCTAAGGTGGTTATACATATTGAAGGGCGGGTTATTGGATTTCAATGATTTCATTTGTTTGTAAGTGCCATTATTATTCATTAATTTAACCTATTCTTTTGACAGTCATAGCCCTTAAATTCAACCACAGCATTAAACTAATGTTTATATGGATGGAAGTGTTTAAAATTTATTAAAGATTATAAATATATTATCGTAGATTAGTCTTTTTTGGCAATGATCGTTAAGGGGCAGTTTTTATGATAAAGAAGGATAAAAACATACCGAGACAGTTTCCTGAGGAACTTCTATTTGTAATTTAGATGTAGTAGTTTGATTCATAAGAGATTCCATAATATGTGCAAGATCTTTACAACGTTTCGATACTTGTTCCTTAACTACCTCCGTCTGCCGTGGAACTTCCTAAAAATTAAAAGCATTAAATATTATACAGCCAATTTGTGTTTCTTTTTTAACACAAAAATAATATCAGAGTAGTCAGTAGTAGTCTAAATTTTATTCGTAAAGCCAAGAAATAGTCTTGAAATGGTTTTTACCTCATTTAAAATTTGAATAATTTCTGCTTGTATTATTTTTCCTTGCTTAATAATATGATCGGGAATATTTCTAAGCTCCTCATCAATGCACACGTCGAAAACATTAGGATTTAATGGGCCCTGGAAATATAAAAATTAAATAAATATCCCACTTCTGGCAATTATAGGAAGGTGCTATAAATGTGACAATAGATTGCGTATGGTCATTCCCCGATTTCCTACAGAAAACATCTTGAGTTGTGTAGTCAGTCTATTTCAATTTTAAGGCTGTCAAAATATGTGCATTAGGGTAGGTATAGGGGGGAAAAATATTTTTATCGTAATGCCGGCGGGACCCTCCTAAAATTTGCCATTTGTCTAAAAAATAAGATCTGCACGGTTTAGCTCAATTAGATAAAATTCGATTTTTTGCAAAAAAATCGTAGTTTTTCCCTCATAAAATGAAAACCATTCGTCCTAGAAACTTGACTCTTATCTCACGTCATAGGAAATGTTGTCTTAAAGTTTTATTCCTATTAAAAGTATTACTCCTACCACTTTTTTGTTAAAACTTTTATATTTCAAGATATTCATCATCCAAGACCGGACATGATTCGAATCCTCAAATTCGATCTTCGACCTGTTTAGAAAACGAAAGTGAAAAATGGCAACAAAGATACCTAACTTAAATACTTTTGACCATTTCTGTTTCCTTTATATTATAAACAATTATACAAATACATTATTATACAATATATAATAAGACATAAAATTGTCATTTGTTTTAACTTTATAAATAATTTTAGGAATTGCAAGGTAGTGGGTACCTACCTGATATTTAGTTCTATTCTTTAAAAGATTTGTTTTTGTTACAAGAAAGCTATTGCTAAGGACCCTTTTATCAGAGAATTCTACCACATCCCATCTTTTATGTTCCTTGTGTGGGAGGCCCGAGGAGAAGTCAGAGAGTTTTAGTTTAAGTTTGCCTTTCAAGTAGTGAACATTTCAATATCGTTCGTTTAGTGACTTTTCTGTGAGGTTTGCGGGACAATGTCTTCTACAGCACCAACGAACCATGGTCGAGTTCAAGGTAGAAAAAATTGTGTATTTAATCGGCCTTATTAAATCAGTGGCAGTAAATTACAATCTAATTGTCAAGTTTTACGCAGTTTATTTTATAATATATGGCAAGTGAAACTAAACACCAGAGAAGCTGTAAGACTTACAATATAGGAGGTTTATAATTTTTTGGGAGAAAGATCTAAAAGCACAGCGCAAAATAAAGCAGTAGAAGCTTTCAAGTCACAGACATTTGTTTATTTATAATCAATATTTATGTAAAAGCGTGGTTTAACGCCCCCAAACCCACTTTGGCTCCCAACCAAGACCTACAATTGTTAAAATTTTTTATGAAATACAGACAAATTGATAAAGAACTTGCAGACAAGGCACTGTTTAAAATGACAAATCATCTGTGGTATCTCAATTTGGAGCAACCGCATTTTTATTTTTTGATGAAACTTTAGGCTGCAAAATGTCTAAAATTACGAAGTTGAAGAAGAAAATTACGGTAATAGGGATGTAAAAGCAAGGCTCAATCTCGAACAAGTGGATGATTTATCGGACAAAAAAATTGATTGTTTCTCATCAAACTCTAAATTTTTTCAAGAGCTTTGAAATTGATACAAATTTTTTAAATACTGATCCCGATGAACGATGTGACAATTCACACTATTTAAAAGCTAACAAAATAGTAAACAGTTTGTCAGTGACACAGCTGAAAGAGGTGTAAAATTAATTCAAGACTTCAATTCCTGTTTGATGAAAGATGCAGAACAACGGCAGTTTCTGTTTCAACATTATTTCTTCTCATTTTTATATTTTTCTGCTTTTCTTTTCTCCTCAATCCGCCATTTTCAATTTGGAGTTTACTCTATTTACTTTTGAAAACAGTTTTAACTAAACCTTTTTTTATGTACATATTGAAAATATAAATAAAGTAAAATCTAGAGAGCCGATGTAATTAAATCGTGCACAGTATTTAGACATTTTCATAAAAAGTCAAAACTTCAACCTTGATGAGGCACAGGTTAACGTTATCCAATTGAGCTGAAACTGTACCAATTTAATTTCTTAGTCAATTGGCAACTTTTAGGAGGGTCCTCCAAAAAATTCGAACATCGATTTTTTGTGACCACCCTAATGTGCATATAAATGGCTTAAATAATATGTTCTACCGATCGAACAAGTTATAAATAATTAAGAACAACAAATTTTAATAATTCCTGACGCCAAAATATTTTTAACCAATAACTATCATAAGTGGCATTCCAACGGTATTGTAACACATAATAATTAAGTTCTACTCAACTTTCAGTTGAGCTCTAATATAAGTACCCGCCCGTTTTAATTCCAAACTGTAAATAACACTGACCTTAACCTGCTAACCTATGTAGACTTCATATCGGATTATTTTGAGAAAGGTGTATTCAATTTATATCGACTTCTCCAAGGCGTTCGATAGGATAAATTACGTTTAAGCAGTTATATTGTTCATTAATTAGAACTCGTTTAGAGTATCCTTCTAGCGTTTGAAACCCTTGCCACGGCATGTACGTCGAAAATATTGAAAGAGGTCAATTTAATTTTTTGAAGTATATTGCCTTTCAACTCAATAGACCTGAACTGACTTACTCTCAACTTACATATCATCTACTCATCAAAATGATCTTAAAGTGTTTTACATCATTCTGCATGATGTCTATAAATGCCCTTGTCTATTATTTTTTTATTTTTTTTATGGGTCTAGCACACGTGTTACAGGGAAGTCTCTAAAGTGCTCCAGGAGCGGCACGTGTGCGGAAAAAGCGATTCTCGTTGTTCTTGAATCGCTGTAAATCCTTAAAGAAAGATTGTAATCTTTGTTGATGTTTGAAAAATTTTTACGTCTTCGGAATTAGAAAAAATAGGCTTCTATACTCCTCCTCGAGAGACTCGTCTTAACCAAACTTTTTCTATACGAACCCACTGTGGTTTTTGTGCCGTCATGTCAACTTGCCAATGAGCATCCTAGTTTTGACTTCTCAAAAAAATCGGCGTTTTAGAAAATGTGGAATGTATTTAAGGTTCCCATTCTTCGTTATATATTGTACTATATTTTTCATTTTTTAACTTTATTGCTGGCTCGTATTTATTGTTATGGTGATTTTTTTTTTAGTATTTATAAGTTATTTTATTTTTATTGTATCTTAGCCTAAGTATTATTATGTATTGTTGGTTGTAAGCGGGGGAGACGATAGTGCCTGGTTACATGAGAGTCGTCTCTTTAAGAAGGTTTATCAGCTTCCTTCCAAGCCTTTCCAGTAATTTATCGCCACGATGTAGATCTCCGCACAGTTTATGCCTGTTTCGAGTTACAGTCGCACATTCATATAGGATGTGCATCTTCCTTTCAAATAATCTGCATATTGTGGGACCATCGTAGATACCCATTTTCTGTAAATGGTTCCTCAGGTGACTGATTAGTTTGGTCTGGACCCTTGCTAAACAAAGAATGTCAGGTGTCAGTTTCTTAAGGGCCGCCAATTACGTCCTTCGCATGTCCTTGGCCAGTCGAGGCCATGATCTAAATTTTATTGATATAATCATCTGTTGATTGTTGTTTTTACCACCTGTTTTGGTATATCAAACGGGGTTCTGGGCCCCTGTATGGTTTTGTAACTTCGAATCTTGCTAATTCTTCCGCTTTTTCATTACCTTTTATCTCCGAATGTCTTGGAACCTACAGTAGTTCAATACTGTTGTTCCTAGAGGATAGCTCTAACAGGTCACGTTTACACTCCATTGTGTTTTTGAAGGTGGTCTGATAGGTATATAAAGCCTTTAGAGCAGCTTGACTGTCTGAGAGATTATATCTTTCCTAGTTGCGGTAGGCCAGTCTAATATTCTTGTGAATACATGCTTGTATTGTGTGCATTTCTGCCTGGAATATTGTTGCACTTGACTCTAGTGGAACTTCCACTTGAGCTTTTCTGCATATATGTCAGCGCCTACTCCGCTCGAAAAGTTTCGACCTTCATCCATAGATTTGGATTGTACCCAATTCTATATGGTTTTTGAAATTAAAAGAGGTTATCGTAGAGTCAGATTGCAGATCCAAGAGTTTGTCGTCGATTAACTCATGTGTGCCAAATTGTACGGGTTGTTTCCATTCCGAACGGTTAAAGTGATATGGTATTTGTAGGGGTATTAGTCTTAGAATAACTTCGACAGCTGTAGTGGGGATTCTAGTTACGGATTATGTATTGTAATCTTATATGTAATCGCCCTTAGCCCGTTAATAAATAAATAAATAAAAATAAATGAATGAATACGTTGCTCGAATCATTTTTTTTTATACATGGGTCTAGCACACGTGCTGCAGGGAAGTCCCTAAAGCGCCAAGAAAAGTGTGTGTCTATTTAACTAATACTGTCAAATAATTATATTACCTGTAAAACCTGATGTAAACTAATTACAAACTCTATTCGTCTTGACCAGGGATTAAGAACACTAGACCATTCAGTTTCTATCATGGCAAAACAGCCATTTTGAACTAAGAATCTATAAGGCTTACTTCGGAACACTGAACCATTGATTTGGCACGTTTTCATCACTGCAATTCAGTAAAAAACAGTAGTTTTTCTAACTTTCACTTTGGTTAGGATACCGACATGGTTAGTTCATTGGGCCGCCATATTAGATTTTAAAAATTTTGACCTTTAGGATTATATCGTGACAAATTATAATTTGATAATATTGTTAGAAGAGTTTTTAAGAAAATAGTTAAAATGTGCATTCACAAGCTTAGCAGCGACGAATCTAACAGCCTGGACTGTTGCATTTCTAGCGACATCGCCTGATGGTAATGATTCCTTCAATTGGAATTTGAAGTAAGCAAATTACTGTATTCTTATCACTTTACAGGTACAGTTAAAAGAACTATATTGCCTAGGTTACAAAAAATTCGAGTTAAAACTTTTTAATATTTTATATAATTATTAGGTTTCCCAAAGAAAAAATACAAATAATTTAATTAAATACGCTTTAGTGAGTCCTTCTAAACAATAAGGTAAATATGACATTTAAGCATTGATAAAATGGAGGCAACATTTTAATCACTGAAATTATTTTCTCTCTATTGTAGTCTTAAAACTAATTATGGCGGCCAATTAAGTAAAAGTTAAAATATTTAGTCAAAAACTTATATGCATACAAAACCTTTGGCTAAGTATCTATTTCTTCTACGATTTTAAAACCACAACGGATTAGGACCTTGGTATACCTAAAATCCCAACCAGAAAAGTTTACGTTAGTTTCTGTAAAATCTTTGGGCCTCTACTTACCAGTCTTATAAACTTCTTTAAGAAAAGGCATATCTTCAGGATGATAAAAATCAAAAACTGACTTGCCTAACATATCTTGTGGTAAAAAACCAAAGTTGGTAACTACCTCAGTATCGACATGACTAAATACACATGTAGCAGAATGACGCATCCCGAATTTATTAGATGTTTTTCTTTCCCATGGCACTAAAAAATTATATTGCCATAAAACGACGAAGGGTTACCGGTTTTTGCAACTATTACATTCTTAAAGATATAGGTCTTTGTCATGCTTATGGAGGATTATAAGAGAAGGCGGTATAGCAACATCCGTAATTCAGGTTTACAAAACACCGTTAGAGGCGCATGCGTTCTAAGTGATGATGTAAATCTACCGTTTCTTTTGTTCGAATTAATTTATAATTTGTTAACGAATAAGAAGCATTTTATGTATGAACTGAATATTATTTATATAAATATTATATCTATGTTTTGTTTTACGTATTTAATTTTATATAAACTGAGATGCTGATAAATCAACTTGTTTTAAAACGTTGGTATAATTAAATATTTGAACTGTGGCCAAACAATGAACTAAATAGAAAGTTCCAACGCTAATTTGTAGTGTGGCCCTTATCGAGGGGTCGCCTTCTTCGATAGATCTCCATAGTCATGTTATAAGCTTCTCCGAGAAAAAAAATACAAAACTAGTCTTCCAGAACGGTTGTTGGTATGTTGCTTGAAACGTTTTTTAAATCTAGCTTGTTATAACCAAATTAGCTTTAAAAGAATAATTTGAATAGCTTATGTTAATGAGAGATTCGAATGGGCCGTAATTTCAAATCGAAACGACTCTAGTTCAAATATATATGCTAAAAACCTAATACAGGTACAATAGTTTTAGTCAAAAACTTAAACTTCTTAAATATCCAGATTTAAGAGGTACTTATGTGAGTGGCTTTAGTCCTGCTGGTAGTATATTGTACGTTATGTCATTAATAACGCATAACATCCTACTAAAAAGAAAAAATGTACCACTGATTAACATATAAAGGCACCACCCATAGGGAAAAAGTTAAGATATCAGCGCATGTTCTTCCCAAAACTGCACCTTTATCTGTCACCAAGTTATTGGTAGGCAAAGATAGAATTTTCTTTATCAGTTTCGGTTTCGTCCACAGTTTCCAGTTTTACACTTTTGATATATTTCTGATAGAACAATGTTCTCGTATAAAAATAACATTTCCATCAGGACATAAAGCCATTCAGTTCATTTTTAAATTTCATTAAATATTAAATATACGAGTGTCCTACCTTGATATGCGCTAAATACAGGTACAGCAATAATAAATAAAAATAATCCGTCTTTATGGCCATACAAACAAGGTTCGGGAGTTTCATCTATTTGCTTTACAGTAATAGTCAAATGAAAAGGTAAGTAAGACACTTGATTTTCCACAGCACTAGTTCCAGAGGGTCTTGACCCTTTGTAACGTCTTAGGCACACGTAGAGGTAATTTTTTAGATCTACAATAATATTAAAATATTAGACTCTATATATATATATATATATATATATATATATATATATATATATATATATATATATATATATATATATATATATATATAGTGTGAGTGTTATGAAAATCGTTTAATATATTGAAATGGGTAACTCCTGAAGTCAATTGGATTCACACCTAATACTTTTTCATCGTTATTGCACCGCCTGCGCCTGTATCACAGCTAAGATAATCATGGCTGAGAAAGAATGTGAATTATTAACACAGATTGAAGGGAAATGACACACCGCTGCCAGCAACAATTTAACTTTCAAATTTCTTTGACAAAAAAACGTTTTGTTTACATAGTGACCAGTATTAAGAAAAAAGTGGGTTTTTCGTGAAACATTGCAAATCGGTGTTTCAAGTGTTTAATTAATAGCAAAGTGACAATTGGCCTTTGTGCTGGTTTGCTTAATTAAATAGTATTGTTGTATGTTCATAACGTATATCTGATGTGTTAAATGCATTTTTTACTAGGAAATTTGTTATTGCTGACCAAAAATACCTTGTTTTACTTATTTTGAGCTACACAGATACCGCGAAGTCAATTAATTGAACTAGTAAAATAGATATGGTATGTAATTAATACATTATTTCTAGATATAATTTTTCAGACAGTGGGGGCGTTAATATTAGATCAGGAGCTTGTGATTTCCATAACACCCATATATATATATATATATATATATATATATATATATATATATATATATATAAAAGCTAGACAACGGTCAAACGTAGTAAGTTTATCGTGTCGAACTAGATTACTATCTAATGAATCCTAACCGTCGAAGAACCTTAAATGTAGAGGATGTGATAGTTTAAAGTAGCGGAAATAACTCGAAATTATTCGATCCTTACTAACGATACACTGTTGCGTCAACTTTCTATTACATATTTATATATATATATATATATATATATATATATATATATATATATATATATATATATATATATATATATATATATATTCTATTAAACCGGGTGTGGTTTATTCTTGAAACACATCTAGGATGTTTGTAGCATTTAATAGGTCTATATAAATTATATTTTTTTACGATTATGCGAAAAATGTCCCATAAAACTAATGTGAAGGGTAGCCATAATTAATGTTTTCATCATATGTATTTGTTTGACTTTCTTATGGGCTTTCCTTATGTATAATTTACAGAGAACTTTTAAAGATTCAAGCCATATACCGGCACTCTCGATTGAGATATCTTTTTATTTCAGTCTCTTATTAAGAGCCTGTATATTTATTAAAATTAATCTTTGTCAAAATACTATTATTTTAGATACATATAAACCAAATTATACATACCTTTAAGTCTTCCATCTGAATTAACTAGAGGTAAAGAAACACTAGTAGTTATTTGACTAGAAAAAGTTTCTCTGTCCTTAGGATGAATAAAGTCCATAAAAGAGCAACCCAACCACATATCCTCGGGAAATCCTAATATAGATGTTAAACTAGGCGTAGTATAAAGTACTACGCCATCCGACATTGATATCACACAGCAAAAACCACCCTAAAAAATACGGTTAATAACTCAGAGAAAAATGGGGTTTACATATATATATATATATATATATATATATATATATATATATATATATATATATATATATATATATATATATATATATATATATATAAATATATATATATATATATATATATATATATATATATATATATATATATATATATATATATATATATAAAATATAATATATAAATATATATATATATATATATATATATATATATATATATATATATATATATATATATATATATATATATATATATATATATATATATATATATATATATATATATATTTATTTTTTACAAGTCCGCTAGGTGATATCAGCCTAAAGAATTATGTTATATATAGTTCAAATTGAAATGGTCGCTACTCAACAGGAAATAAAAATCCGCAGAAGCACCAATAAGCCAACGATAGGTATGGTCTGTATGGTATAAAACCAAAAAGTTGCTTATCACTTAGGATTAAACCGAAAAAAAAAATTAAATATAATTTATCAATTCTAAAATTTTTTAAATAAATCTATGGTCTCTCTCTCTCTCTCTCAATCCTTTCACCCCAATAGGAGTATCGGTGACACTATGCAGTTGCTGTCTGAACAGTCATTCACCAGGTATACTCATACCAAGTAAAGATCTTACTTGGCCGCACTACTTTGTTGGACACCGGCCCCTTGATCTCCTACCTTCTACCTTCCCCGTTACTACAAGCTTTTCCATGGCATTCACTTTCCTCATAATGTGTTCAGGTATTGTCTATTAATTCTATTTGAAAGTCGGTCATTTATACTAGGCTTTTCAAGAATAGATACATTAGTACGGTATTCGATACATATGGATTCTTCAATATACCCACATCTCAAACATATCGATTCGTCTTTTGTCAGCTTGTTTAAAGGTCCATGTTTCCAATGCGTAAGTTGCTATGGGGAATATAAGGCTGGACAGCAATCTTAACTTTGTGTTTTTTGTGACAGTTGGATTTTTCCAGACCTTAGTGAGTTTGATCGTCGAGTTTCTAGACATAGCCAAACGTCTTTTTACTTCCGCTTCACAGCCACCAAATAGTTGAAATGGTTTACAACAGTGATACTAGCAATTTCATTTATGTGTGACAGATCTTCATTACGACTAACAATCATTACTTTGGTCTTCGCTCTATTAAATGTCAATCCATAGTTTTTACTAGTCATTTCCAGGCGCTCCCTAATTGATCCTAGATTTTGTATTAAAGTTGCAAGTATAACAGTATCATCCGCATGTTACTTAGCTCTTTCCATAGATTGTCACACCCACACTCCAGCCAACCAAAACAGTTCTCATTATATGTTCACTATATATGTTAAAAAGTAAGAGTGACAGAATACAGCCCTGTCTGACGCCGGCTTCTACGTTAAAGGGATCAGAAAAAGAATTATTCAATTTAATTCTGCTATTTGTGTTCTCATGCAGGGATTGGATAAGGTTTACAAGATGCTGATTAGAATCGATCAGAGTTTGTTCCATTGTATGCAGTCGAAGGCTTTAGAGTAGTTTATAAAACAGATATAGGTTGTTATTTGGAATTCCCCGACTTCATATTATCTGGCGTATGTTAAGAATTTGTTCTCTAGTCCCTCTTCCTGGAATGAGGCCTGTTTGTTCGGTAGATATTTGCGGCAACAGAAAAGTTTTGATTCTTTAATTTAGAATCCAGAGAAACACCTTAGCAGCGTGTGACACCAGAGCGATTGTTCTATAGTTGTTGCAATCCAAAAGGGATCCTTTCTTATGCAATGGTACCGAGGGCATACCACATTACACAGTTGATATAGCATAGTCACGCTGGTTTCTCCCATCATTTTTTATTATTTCAGCAGTTATCTCGTCAGTACCTGCTCTTTTTCGGTTCTTTAACCTTCGAATCTATGATAAAATATATATAAATATCAATCTGTTATACGTTCTTGAAATACTTGATTCCGGAAATCGGGTCCGACTTTTGCAGAATAGCACTATACATTTATTTCTACCCAAATAAAGATACTGGTGTTTAGGTGAATATTTTTAGTTGTCATAAAACAAATAAACCTGAGCAAGACCACAATGGAATTCCACGTAATCCAAATGTATCACAAATCAACACAACCACTTCTGAAGCGACCAAATTATAAATGCTTGTGGCGAAAAACCATCACCGTTGAGCCTGGGAACTGTTGTCGAAACAAATCTAGGGAGAAAATAGATTCTTGCGAAAAATCTGTTGTACTACAGAACATCGCCTACCGGAGTCTTTTTTAAATGGAAGGCTCAGTAGTTGTGATAATAAACTGATATTCGTATATATGGCCTACAATTTGCGTTTACAACATAATTTTTTAGTCTTTGGTTACATCTTATTATTATTCAGCAATAATTGATCTGAAATTTAATTATGCACGGGAATCTTTCCACCAATTATATCTCTGCGAATTCTACGAAAACTTACGTCAGGTTGACCTGAAGGGTTAATTTCACACTCCAGAGGAATATCGTTTTCTAATAATTTATTTTCACAACTCTTTTCATCTGGAACTTTTTCTGTCCAAAGTGATGGCTTTTCTAAATCTTCAGTATCAACTAGGACTGGTTCTAACAAAAAAATATAGATAAATAAATTAATAAAGAACAATAAATCTATAAGGAATAGCGAAGGTGCGTAAAAAGTATAATAACCACTAAAGAAATTAGTGATTATTAGGCAAAGTTTACCTATCTCTGTCGGTAGAGGTGAAACCAATGCTGTCAACATCGGTTCCAATAACTTAGCCCCTGCTTCTGCATTTTCTGGAACAATTTCCATAGTTGGTGGAGAAGGCACAGGCTCCATGCCTAAAAATGTTTAAGGAAATGATAAGCATTTATAAGGAATGTTGCGTCTATTATCAGTATTAACTTGTCTATAAAAATGACAATATTGGATTTAAAAAATTATAAATAGATAAAAATACACACAGGATGTTATGAAAATTGTTTAATATATTCAAACGGGTAAATTTTTGTATCAAAGGAAATTGTAGAAAAATAATGATAAACGGGGCTCCAATTTGTTAGGTTTTTTCACATGTATGTTAATTATTGAAGGAAGCAGCTAAGTCAAAACACAATTGACTCGAATTCTGATAATAACCTGGACTAACAACGTTGCTACATTTTAAAATTAAAATCTTATTTTATATTTTTCCACACTATAACATTAAACTAAACACTTTATTTTTGCATTAAACTGCGTTTCGCTAAGCATCGTATAACGCCTCATCAGCAACGATGACTGAAGTCAATCACCGCTTCTGATGATGCTAATATGGTTAGCGAAACGCGTATTGTGAGGGCAAAAACGAAATATTTGATGTGATGATGGTAATTGTTGTGTAGTGTCACTATGCCAAAGATTCCAAACTTACAACGTATTTTAAATTGTAATAAATTTAAGTCGTGCTTCCGTCAGCGATGAATTTCGTGAAGGTCGACCGAAATCGGTTTTTGCTCCAAAAAATATCGATGCTGTGCGCAACATGATTGAAGAGGATCATCATGTGACTTACCCTGAGACAAAGGCATCCTTAGGTATATCGAAGACTGCAGTAGATTCGATTTTGCATTAACATTTAGCTATGAAAAAGATCTGGTCTGAATGAATGATGCATGAACATTTAGCTGTGAAAAAATCTGTTCGCGATGGATTCCGCATAATTTGACCGAAACTCAAAAACAGACTTGTGTCAATTGGTGTAAGGAAATGCTCAAAAAATTCGACCGAAGCGAAGCACATCCAAGAAAATAATTATTTGTCTCCGTAGTTATACTGGACATGTTGCAACCATTGCTTTAGAAGATCGAAGAACAGTTAATGCTGAATGATATACAATAATTTGTTTGCCAGAAGTCATCGATAAGACCACGAAAAACAACCGAAAACGTCGCACCATTCTTCATCATCACAATGCCAGCTCTCACACAGCACGTCAAACAATTATTTGACGGAGAAAAACATCGAATTAATATCTCATTTCCCGTATTCACCTGATTTGTCGCCTAACGACTTCTTTTTGTTCCCGAATGTCAAAAAAATGCGTGGACAGCGATTCTCATCACCTCAAGAGGCTGTTGAATCCTTCCAAAATCATGCTTTTGAGGTACCAACTTCAGAGTGGAAAAAATGTTTCAGGAATGGCAAGGCATGCAAAAGTGTATAAATCTTAAAGGCGAATATTTTGAGAAACAGTAAAACGACTTGTACCAAAATAATTTTTTTGCTTTCATTGTTTTTGTAAAAACTTAAAAGGTAGCCCTCGTATAAAAGACTGCTTGTACGAGGGGTGACAACCTGAACCTAATACAGATGTGATGTATTAGCGCGACGAATATTCCCAGCATGCACCGCTCTGACAGATATTAAGCGGGCTACATCCATTGAACACTTTCCATGAAAATACTTGTAGAACACACTCAAGTCGCTCACGGTTCTTCGATGTTCCAAGGAATCAAGGTTTCTGGTAGGTTCGGGGTCTTCAGTCAAACGAACAGCTCTCTTATAGATAGACTCCAACCAAAGCATTCTAGGTTTGGAAGAATATGGGAGCAGTATTCCATCATTGGTTGAATTTAAGCTCTGTACAGAATTGCTAGTTGTTGTGGAGTGTTAAGCTTTTTAATTCGAAAAAGCTTTCGAGAAGTTCTTTTTGCTATGCATGCGACATATTCATGCCAAGACATATTTGCTCCCAAGTTACTACTTACATAATTATATCGGGTCCGGCAACGTTAACTTTTTTAGAAACAACTGCCGCCTGGGTGAGCCACAAACAAAACCTTTTAGATATACCATAAAAGCGTAGCTTAGCGAACAATCCGTCCTGCCAAACACTACCGAACGCCTTGGATATATCAAGTGCAACCGCTCGAGATTCTCCAAAATTTTCAGTTGAGTTGTTCCATACATGTCTTGCATAAGTTAGCAGTGCGACTAGTTTGGCAAAGTTTTCTTTCCTTTTCAAAATATTATGAAATAACGTAAAGTGAATAGTAGTAAGATTTTATTTCGTTAAGTGATCTCGTGTGCATGTCCAACTACTGGCAAATTACTTTTTTATTTAATGTAGCACGACCTATTAAGTAATTACTCAAACAATATTAAAACCAAGAACATGGGTCACAAGTTTTACATCTCTGCATTAAAATTATTAATTTTAACAGTAACAACATCAAGATTTGTTTAAAAACTTCAAATATATACATATATATATATATATATATATATATATATATATATATATATATATATATATATATATATATATATATATATATATATATATATATATATATATATATATATATATATATTCATTTTTTTTTGTGTTTTTTATGGTTGTGTCAGTTTTTTTTTGGGTATGTACTGTATATAATTGGTTCTAGTTGTTTTGGTATATAATACAATAATTATTTTGGAAAATTCCTTACCTTTCGTTACTGGAGCCGAGGGTGGGGGGCATATTATTAAATTTTCAGTAGGGGGTACGAATTCTTGAGGAGCTAGAGCAGTATTATTTGGAATCGCAATTGCTGCAATGGCTTTCAACTTTTTTCTTTTGTGCTCTCTTTCCTTGTTGCGCTTGGCATGTTTATGTCCAGAATCAACACTAAAAAGACAATAAGAACTTTTAAAAATATCGAGTTAGCAAGTTTTACCTTGCTGACATCGTTAAAAGAAACCTTTTATTTTACATATTTGCTTATTACATAACAAGTTATTACAAAACTTATGCTATTGTTACCTTGCATCAGGTTTAGGTGCACCACCGTATCCGCTGCTTCGACTGGAATTACTACCACTGTGTCTTGACTTTGAACTAGCACTGAAAAAGATTTTATTAATTAATTTATTTAAAAAGGATATCGTACTACTAAATTTCTATATAAATGCTATGCTATAAACTTCTCGAAACACAGAAAGTACGACAATTATAATTTTCAATAACATACTGTAAAGGATTTAATAAAATCAGAGAGAAAAACTAAAATATATATATATATATATATATATATATATATATATATATATATATATATATATATATATATATATATATATATACATATATATATATATATATATATATATATATATATATATATATATATATATATATATACATATACATATATATATATATATATATATATATATATATATATATATATATATATATATATATATATATATATATATATATAATATAATACATTTCTAAGAAAGGGGTTGTCAATTTACTAATATTTCCTATAGCCACATACGAAGCCGAAACATGGACTATTAGTGCGGTAAAAGAACAGAGGCTTTCAAAACTACATGCTATAGGCGGATGGTTAGAATTTCCTGGACTCATAAGACAAACGCGTCTATTCTAAGTAATCTTCATGTTCAAAATAGTGACCGGCTGTTTCCTACAAAAGTTGTAGGTTTTTTGGGGTAGAATAAGATTATCAGAGAAAACGTTTGGTTATATTAGAAAATTGCATTATAACTTTAGTTTTTCTGAAATTTTTTGAAATCCATTTTCAGTTTTAGGTCGGTATTGAGCCCAAATCAGCACAATGTTTTAATATGCCACTCAAAATTCAAAACTACATATCCGTGTATATATATATATATATATATATATATATATATATATATATATATATATATATATATATATATATATATATATATATATATATATATATATATATATATATATATATATATATATATATATATATATATATATATATATATATATATATATATATATATATTAATATATGGGTCACGATGTTTCGATACGTATTTTTCTGATCGTTATATTTATGTAATTTCATAAAATTAGTAATAATTTACTATTATGTATATTATTGTTTTTTTTCTTCTTACCTTCCCTGTGAATTAGTATTACTGCAACTATTAGAATACCCAGAATCGGATATTTTAGTGTTGTTTGTCCTCGATTCCGACTCCATTTTTGTGCTGTTGATACTCTGCGAGTAAAAATAATCTGAAATAAATAAAAAAATAGAAAAATTAGGAGATTTAAACGTATATGTTGTTACAGCCAACAATTTAATATACTCGTCATACCCACAGATATCTCAATATATTGATTATGTTAACATATCTAGGGCCCACTTGAGAAACACTAACACAAAAGAGGAAAAAACCAATAAAATATTTATAACGCAAGATACCTAGTTTATAAAAAGAAAATCCCTACAACCCCACTAACACAAGTTGCAAAGTTTTCTTGGTAAATTGTTAGGATAGGAGAGCGGTAGTGTTTCAGATTATAGAGCATATATCGAAAAGGCTCTGCAATTATTAAAACAGTAATGGTATGGTAATGCATATGTAAAAATCATAATAATAATAAAATATATGTGCATGAAAAATACCGAGAAAAAAAAATATCCCTCAGTAAGTTTTGCCCTTGTAAAATACATAAGCTTAAAAAATATTGCACAACCCAAATGTGCCATCTATCAATCACCAAATTAGAACAAGCCATATTTCGATGTATTTCGGAGCTCATCAGGTTTTTTACGTTATCAAATAATGACAACTTTTTACATTGATTTTTAGTATTTTTATCACTGTCATTCATACTCATGTTTATTTAATTTAAAGAGGTCGAAAAGGTCAGACTAAAATAGATTGTAAAGACACGTTAGCCTGTTTACTGTCCTGATTGGTTGGAAAAAAATATAATAAACAATAGATCTTTCCTAACAAATGTTGTGTTATCTAACTCGTCAGTTCTCAAAACCAGTCGAAGAATAGGCACGTTGCGAAACATGAGACTAGTTATGTTTATCCGGTTAACTTATCTGCACATACTAAGCTCGGGTTTTTATTTGTGAATTTCAAGAATGTTACGTGGACAATATTACAGTTTTTTTTTTTTAAATCAGATAGTTCGATATATTTTATTGTTTAACTACCTAATTTCACTTAAATACTTAGAAAGTACATTAATTAAAAAATAAATACCACGCATTGGATGTTATTTTTAAACTGCAATTGTAAAAACTTTATTTTTATTTTTTAAATTGATAGATATCCTCTTTGGGTACTACCAGAGATTAAAGAATTATGTTAATATTTCCTATAAGACTATGTAGCTTAACCTAAATAGTGGGCAACCGGGGCAGTAGAATCATTATTGGGTGAACGGCAACAATAGCCATGATATAATATATAGAATATAAAATTTGCCTGAAACTGTGCTAATAAAATGGCCCCCATTAAAATTCTTAGTATATACTGTTCATAGACTTCTTAATTGAGCTTATTATACAATGAGTATCATAGCATATTAAATTAAGATGATTTATAATAGTCATATAATAATCATATGCTTCTTAATTGTGATCAATATACAATACTATGAGTATCACAGTATATTAAATTAAGATGAATAATATGATGGCAAAAGTTTTGCGAATACGACCGAAAACATTTAAATGCGCTTAATTAAGAAGTGTAATCTAAAAAAGTTAGTAAACTAAGCGTACTTAGGCATATTTATTTATAATATATGTATCATATGCTTTTAAGTATTTTGATTCTCTGTGTGCGGATCAAAATACATTGGCCCATTTAGACTTGGTACTAGAAAGGAGAGAGGTAACATGTTGGCTGATTACTTAGAAAAAGAACAACGTACTGAACATCTTTTTAAATAAAAAGGTCAAACAAAAAGTGGACCTGGATGAGCCTAGATGGTAAAACCAAGAATAAGATAGACTAATAATCCAAAATATCGATATCCTTAGTTCCTTCGCAACTGGCAGTGATCACAGACTAGTAAGGTGCAAAATTCTTATAAATGGAAAACTAAAAAGAGCCAGGAGATTTAGTAACAAACAAAAACCATTAGATGCGAGCTCACTGAAGGAACACAAAAAAGACATCAAATGTTATTATTATTCTGTCCTTATTAGTTCCTTTCTCAAAAATTAGTTATTTTTTAAGCCACTAAAGTAGTAATTTTTCATCGTCTGATTTTGAACTGTTCAAATTGAGAAACCTGACGATGAGGAATAATTTATAGCAATAGTATTAGATAAATATACAAAAGAAATTTAAAAGTTATAAAACCATAAAATAGATTTTAAAAGTAAAAACTTTTTTTTTGATTATTCACAGATATTTCCACTTTTCAAGCCCAGATTTCCCGAAATTATGAGAAGCCTAGTAATAACTTTTATGGTTTTGGCAAGTCCTTGTAATATATAATATTCGTTTCGACTGCATAAAATGTAGCGGTTTTACGATTGAATAAATTGCATATTAAATGACTGCAGGGCTACAACTTTGCAGGTAGTAATTTAATTTTATGAATACTTTATATGTCATTTTGTGTATTTTAGAAATTTCATCTGGATTATTGAATCCTAAAGATACGGTTAAATTTTGTGAACTGTCGGAGAAAATTTAAAGACAATGAATTTACTCATGTCAAACAAAATAATAAAGTAATTAAATCAAATCTCTGTCTTCTTATTTTAATTTCTGTCAAATCTTTTTTAAGAATTAAATAAATTAAAATCAGACTACCCATGCTTAAGTACTTAAAAAACTTCTTTCATAAATTAATTCCATTCGATTTCACTAAAATAAGCATCAATATGAAACCAAGACAAGCGTCTTGCAGTATTAATCTACTGAAAAAACACTGGTTTTCTTCTTCTTCTTCCTACTCTATTTTAGGTATATTTGTGTGTTCCTTCTTCCTCATCTGTGTCTTTTTTTAGGTTGTAGCGACATTGTCGCTCTTTCTATTTCGTGGTCTTAAACTTCTACTGCCCGACAGTGATTTATCTCGTGCTACTCTAACCACCCTTCCCTCATCCATTGTACTGATGTGTTCATTCCACTCTCTTCTTTTGTACCCAGTCATTTACTATCAAAATCAATTGCAGAAAAATAATAAAATACTTGGAGAATTATTAACCATAGATAAATATAATTAAAAGGACACCGACTCCCTCTACCCATTTTTCAATAGTTACTCTTTCCGTCAACAAAATTTTAAATGTGTTCAAAATGAGAAAAAACTTGACCTAATGAATTAATATTTCAATATATAAAACTATTTTTATAAAGCCCTGTATATAAAGCGTAATTAATTTTCAACTCTAAAATGATGCCCCTCATTGATTTGATGAATCCCTACACAATACATTTATATTTCAAATTCTAAAAGCAAGTTTTACGCCTAAAACGTGACTTATAATTTACTGTATACCTTACATAAAATGAAATCAAAACCTTACTCATAACTTAAACTAAATATGGAAAATGAAAGTATATAATTGAAATTCTAAAATTATCCCGACAACGTGTTCTAACTTGATCGATATCAACGTGCAACGAGCAATCGAGATATATTTCATATCTGGAAAAGTAGTTTTAAAATAAAGTTCTCAATGAAAGATTATTAGGAAAAGCTTAGTTTTGAATATATTGTTTGGTCGTTATTAATTATTATTAGGAAGAAAGCAGTTTAAGTTTAATGAGCTGGTAATGAGTAAATTAAAATCCCTAATCGTGACTTCTACCAAAAATAAGTTATACTCATGCTTAAGCTTTTCCATATAATTTGTTTAGCGTTATTTATTTATATAATTTTAACTTTAATCTCTACATTAACCATGATTTTTTTTTCTTATTAGCCCACAATACTTAAACTTGTTATCCAATTAAATATAATCCAAAAAATTAAATATCTTTGACCAATGAATATCGGGATAACATTTCTAAAACTGTAAATGCCTTAAAAATAAATACCCTAAAAACGTATTTACTTTGAATCAACCCCCCTCTCTCTCTCCATTCGTTTCCTCAATTTTAAGGGTACTAATCTCTCTGGAATGACTTTACTGTTCTATCCACCATTTCCCTCCACTTCTCTCGATCTTCTGCCAAATGTATTGATGGTTGATCTATAACTTGTTTGATTTGATCCGACCATCTTGTTGGCCAAATGCCTCCATTCCTTTTACCCTCGACCTCTCCCATCATTATAAGATGGTCTACATTATCACCTGGTCTTCCTGGCTACATGTCCAAAATACTAAAGAATTCTTTTTAGACACAGCAATGATAATCTTACGGTTATAATTAATTCTTTCACTATAGATTGATTGGTTCTTCTTGTAGTCCAGGAAATTCTCAGCATCCTCCTATAGCACCACATTTCAAAAGAATCAATGGGCTTACATTTCTTTGCATCCAGGATTCTATGCCATATGAAAATATTGAAAAGACTAAGGTTTGGACGAGGTTTAAGTTTGTTCTTTTCGTTATATATGGACTTTTCCATACCTCAGTAAGTCTCGTCATAGCATTTCTTGCTAGGGATATTCTTCTCTTTATTTCATCCTCGCATCTTCCCATACTATTTACGGTCGATCCGAGATATACAAAGCTTATTACTGAATCGACCATAAAATAATAAATATAAAAATAGAAAATGATTCGGACTTTAAAGTTAATGAATATCTCACCAATACCATCTGGAAAATATCTTAGAGTAACTTTTGATTAATATTTATATTTTGATGAAAGCGGAAAACTACATTACACTTTTTAAAAATTACTTAAAAACTAAAACAAATATTAAAACTGTAGCGTTTATTATTTTAAGCAGACTAAATTACTGTAATATTCTTTGCAATAGGAAAGAAAAATGGCAAATTTAACTTAATTATTTATCAGATTTTCGACCGGGCTCAATAAATAAAATCATATATCGCCAACGACAAAAATAACTTGATACAACTAGAATATAGACGTGAGACTTAAAATATAACACAAAATTATCGAAATTAATGTCTTACACCTTACAGCCACAACTATTTAATATTACATGAAAAAATTTTTAGAAGTCTTCTAGACATATCTACATTATTTCTAACTTTTGTTTTTATTTAACCAAAAGACTAATGTCAACGGACTACATTTCATCGCAAATGGTAGTTATTGTAAGGTGTCGTCTCTACCTCTCGTACTTTTTAATCTCGTTGCTTCGTCGAAAATTTCTAGTTATACAACCAATAATGACAGCCTCGAAAAACGGTTACATTAACAACCTACCAGTGTTCTGCAACGTGACACCAGGTTGAATCATTCTGTTGCTCGATTAAAATATTTATTATGCATTTGATAATATACAGTGGTTTAAACATTATGAAGAGTTTGTATTTGATGATAACTGTTTTTAGCGTATAAACTGCGCAACAATAATTTGAATGCACAGGATGGGTCACGATGAGCTTCTATTAAAAGTTTATGGAAAATTTTTTTTACACAGTATAGGGAATATCTTTGGGAGGGAGGAGCATTTTATGTTTTGTAAATACTATGTATTGAATACATTGTTCATCTGGCAATACATTCGCTCGATTATTACATTTCGAGTGTAATGCTGTCGTTATACCAAGCTCTGACTTGACATTTACTATGTTGATTCGTGGGAGCTGTGCCAAAGGTCGTAGATGGCTCCGCTCCCTCAACCGTTAGTTCACTGGCATCAGTTCCCATCATTTCTGTTCTGTCTGCAAATTGATATATGTGTTTTTGAAGTTACGTGTTCAACAAAGTTTAAAACATCGCCTCTCTTGTTCGTGTCCCGTTTTTTTAATTTCGACAGCTCAGATAGTTTTCTATGTTGGCTACCTGTTCGCAGCCATTAAACTATATTTTGTGGCCATTCTGGAGGGCAGATATGGTTTGTTTATTTTGAATAACCAATTGAGAGATTTCCAGTCTTGCCGATATTTCCGATATTCTTATCAGTGATCCTTGTAAGTGTAATTGCTTTTATTCTTTCATCCAAATCTTCAATAGATTCTATTCGTGTTTTTTTTTTTTGTTGTTTTATGACCTTATTCAGTGTGTGGTTTGTATACATTTTATTTCAAGGCTATAACATATATTTATATATATATATATATATATATATATATATATATATATATATATATATATATATATATATATATATATATATATATCATCGACTTATCGAATTCACAGTTTCGGCTGTCTCCATTGCTATTCTCTTGAAGAGTTTGGCGACTGTATATTTGTTTGTCGTACATGAAGTAGGAGTTCTTAAGCAAGGTGATAACAGATCTATTACATGGGCTAGTGTGTTTTCAGTCTGTTTTATTTGTTTTAGCGCTTTATCAACAGATATGCTGAGATGACTTGACGTATATAAATATATATATAAATATATATATATATATATATATATATATATATATATATATATATATATATATATATATATATATATATATATATATATATATATATATATATATATATATATATATATATATATATATATATATATATGTATATATATGTATATATATGTAGCTGTTGCTCGCAGCATCGAGCAATAGCGGCAGAATGAGCAGTTGAAAATGCCAAATGAGATTTTGGCGAAACGTCGTGCAAATTCATTATTAGACGAACGGATTGAAACCCGGAATTTTAATGTATTACATTTTGTCATCCGTGAAAACCTCTATTGTAACATATATATATATATATATATATATATATATATATATATATATATATATATATATATATATATATATATATATACCCCCACGCCATGCCCGCCGACGTCTACTAAGACCCAGCGACCCGATGACCCAGGATTAGCTTCAGTTAATATTAAGTACTTAAGCTCATGTTAATGAAATATCTTAAGTTGAAATATCTTAAGTTTATTCATTTAAGTTCTGTTTTTAAAGTATATTCATGAAATATCTTAAGTTGAAATATCTTAAGTTTGTCAATACCTAGGCTAAGTAGTTAGGTTCATTCGATGTCAATATCTTAAGATTCAAAATGTATACACGCTTATTCTATCAATGTATATTAGTTATAGTCTAGTTACTAGCTAATTTTGTCAATAAATGAAATGTGAAATATATACCTATATATAAATTGCGCCGCAAAATTAACGCATAATTTTAAAAATTGAAAAATTGATTTTATATATTTTTTTTAACCGACGCCAATGGATTTAAATTGTGTCTTTATGATATCTTTTCAATGTTTTTAGATTCGGTGTAAATATCGAGTAGATAAAAAGCAGTATTTTCTAACAATATTGAAAAAATGACAATTACACAAAAATTTTATTTTAGAAATTGTTAAAAAAATAAATGATATTACAATAGAAAAAATAAATCAATAACGTGTATTGCCTCCTCTTGCCCTGATTACTGCTTCACATCTTCTAGGCATACTTAAAATCAGGTTTCTAATTGTATCCTGATCCATATCATCCCACATTTCCGTCAACCTTACTGAAAGCTCATTTAGGTCCCTAGGTGGAGGCAGTAAGGCTCTAACACTTCAACTTAGATTGTCCCACAAGTGTTCGATAGGGTTAAGGTCAGGACTTCTTGCTGGCCAAGGTAATGTTGCAATTTCCACGTCCTGGAGGTAATCTTGTACCACTCTAGCGACGTGCGGGCGTGCATTATCGTGCATAAATAAAAATTCTTGTCCGATAAAGGGGGCATATGGTATCACATGTGGTTCTAAAATGTCCGTTATGTATCGATCAGCTGTTAAACGACCTCCCTGAATTATAACCAATTCTGTACGGGCCTCCAAACTAATGCCACCCCACACCATAACAGATCCCCCACCATAGCTTACTGTTTCGACAACTCTTCTACGGCGATCATCACTAAAACGGCAAAATCTACACTCATCGCTGAACAATACATTGCCCCATTCGTGGTCTCCCCAATTTTGATGTTCTTGTGCAAACTGACGACGCTGCCTTCGATGATCTGCAGTTAGAAGGGGACCAGTTGCGGCTCGATAGGGAGTAACTTCGACTTCTGCCAACCTTCTTCGCACTGTATCTCTACTAATACGGTAATTATACCTGCGGGAAAATTCTTGCTGCAGTGATGTGGTCGTAACAAACCGAGTTCGTATTGCCTGCAATCTCAAAAATCGGTCTTGATTATTTGTTGTCACCCTATGGCGACCTTGTCCAGGTCTTCTTTGATTGCTGTTCCCGAAATCGTTCCAGTATCCTGGACACAGTAGATTGTGTCACTCCAAGACGAAGTGCCACTTGAACTTGGGACAAGCCTTCTTCTACAAGCGCTATGGCAACAGCACATTCCTCAGGCGAAAGATTCCTATTTTCACGGGCATTTTGGGCCATTTTAACACTACAAACGTTGAACGTTGCCAATACAAGCGTAGAAGCAAATTTAACACACATAGGCCAAATTTCAATTTTATGGAATTTTGTTTATTTACCATTTGTTCTGTATTGTAAACAAATACTGCTTTTTATCTACTCCATACTTCTACATTTTAAATATATCATAAAGACCTGATTAAGAACCATTGGCGTCGCTTTAAAAAATTTCATAAAGTCGATTTTTCGATTTTTAAAATTATGCGTTAATTTTGCGGCGCAGTGTATATATATATATATATATATATATATATATATATATATATACATATATATATATATATATATATACATATATATATATATATATATATATATATATATATATATATATATATATATATATATATATATATATATATATATATCTGCGTAGAGTTAGCTAAGGCAGTCTTTAACAAATTAAGAAAATTCTTTTGTAATTGAGATTTAAATTTGCTGCTGCGTTTACTTATGTTGAGTTGTTATGTTTTTTCAACACTACTTTAGGGCGTGGAAGCGCACACATATTAAAAATATTGAAGCCCTTGAAATGTGGTACTATCGTCTTATTCTGAAGGCATCATGGACGGACAAAGCGACCAATAAGGAGATTTTCCAACGATGGAACAAAAACCAAACAAAAAATATAAAGTTGGACAATTACCGCCCGATTAACTTACTATCTCATATTTATAAACTTCTGACTAAAATCAGAAATATCCTAGAGAAGAGCAATGAATACAATTTCGAACTTTGCATAGCCTTCATAGACTATGAGAAGGCTTTTGATTCTGTCGAAATGTGGGCAATCATCAACGGCTTGAACAATTGTAGAATTGATTCTAGATACACTACCATACTCAAAGATATATATGAAAACGCAAAGATTTACATAAAACCTAGTACAGAATACGTATAGGAAGAGGCGTAAGACAGGCAGATTCCATCTCTCCTAAGCTATTTATTACAGCTCTAAAAAACGTATTCCGCCACTTAGAATGGACACAGAAAGGTCTAAAGATAGAGGGTGTGTATTTGAGTCATTTAAAGTTCGCCTAGTCATCACTAGTAATCCACATGAGTTACAAGAAATGATAAATGAGTTAAGATGAATAAAAATAAGACAAAAATATTAACAACACTAATAACAACATAGTTATAAAATTGGAAGTAACAGCTCTCGAGATTGTTAAGGATTATGTGTATCTGGGGCAAAAAATTACTACGACGAGAGACAATGTCTCGGATGAAATTTCAAGAAGAATCAGGCTTGGATGGTGCGCGTTCGGGAAATTAAGTTATATATTCAAAAATAAAGCCATCCCAAATAAGCCAAACGCAAAGTTTACGATCAGTGCATCCTACCCGTAATTACATATGGCGCTGAAACTTGGGCACTGAATAAAGCCGATATACAAAATATATAGAATAAAAAATATAAGAAAATATGTATATATCGGATATTAGCGGTCTTTATTATGGGCTACCTGGGCGTATCTATAGATTACCAATAAAATGTAAAAATTTTGAAATATTACTTTGATAATACTAAAAAAATGTTCATTAACCATTTAATAAAAATTTTCAATAAAATTTCTATTGAATTTAGAAGACAAAATGTTATTGCTTTGGTACTTTAAGGGACTGCACTTTAGATGAGTAATTTAGGATTTCGAGGACAGCTGGTAATCATATTTTTACAAAGATTTTAAATAATCTTATTCCCGTTTATCGACCAATTATCTCTTCTGTACTTTATTCTTCTTAAGTTGATATATTTTCGCTATTATAATCATTATGTGACATGTCCAACATCCACCATCAATCTAGATTGTAAATTTGTTTACATTGTAATGGACAAATATAGACATTTCACCTAGCCTTACAACGTGTTATAAACCTGGTAGGAATTTTCCCTAATGTCGACAAGATCCTTGAAATAAACATACACGTTTTTCCTTTATTTTTCTATTGTATATGAAACGTGCCAAAAATATAAACCATAACAAACTGTTTTCATTTCAAACAGATTTATTCAAATCAATCAAGAGAGGGCGAAACTTCTGGTGGCGTGGGCTTTCTGATAAACAGGTCGCTGAAGGCAAACGTACAAACTTTTAAAGGGATCTCTGATTGAGTCGGTTACATAATAATAAAAGTTAATAAAAAAGAAACACTGAAACTAATACAAGCCTACGCACTGACATCAACTCATGAAGCTGAAGATATTTACTCTTTCTATGAAGATCTAACGACAGCTATTTAAGACATAAAAATAACTTCAACGATTATAATGGGTGATGAACTGGGTAAAAAGACCGATAAGACAGAAAACAGGCTAGGTAACTACGGATATGATTCAAGAAACGATAGAGGAGAAAAACTCTTGCAATACTTAGAACAACTAAAACTACATGCTTAACTCCTTCTTTAAGAAGAGAAACGCTAAAAAGTGGTCCTAGATCTCTCCAGATGGAGAGACAAAGAACAAAATAGACTATTTCACAAAACAGGTTTTTGAAGACGTTAAAATAGAAAAAGTTTTAGAAGATCTTCATAACAACAAAACTTCTGGATCGGACGACATACTAGCAGAAATTCTTAAAAAAAAGAAAGAAAATTGTTATGGAGACTCTTAAAAACCTTTTCAATAACTGCCATCACGAAAGCAAAATTCCAACAGAACGGACAGAAAGTGAAGTAATCCTGTTTAAAAAAGAAGATAAGAGCAACATCGGAAACTACCGACCTATTTGTCTGCCCTCTCAGGTCTACAATTTGTTCATGAGGATCATTAATAACCTACTTAAATAAAAACCGGTCAAGTGCAAGTTGAACTTGCACAATTAGTGTTCCGTACGCTGATTGTTTTTAAAATAAAAATTTTTGTTAGGATGGTATAAAATGATCAGTGACTTCACAAAACACACCCCAAATGAGTTTTCAACAAAGTTTGTTTCCAATCTTTACTGAAAACTGGTGACCTTGAAATTTTGTTTTTTTTTTATATACCAAATAAATTATTAAAGGTAATGCACTCGTGATAATTTTCGTTCAATCTATACCACGTGGAGAATATTCCAGAATTTTTTCGAAATTTTTTGATAAGTACTTTTCGAGATAAGGCCCGGGACAGCGATTTTTCGCGAATTTTTAAAAATAATACAAAGAAAAGTGCGCGCAAGTATGATATTATATATATATTTTTTACTCGAGTTTTCACAAGCTTTCATTTGACACCACACTCGATGACCTAGTAAAAAAATTTTTTTTCACTTCCGACTTCATCCCCCAAAAACTCACCCTTAAGTCAAAATTTAATTCTCAAAACTACATGGCTCTGATGAGGCCATCAATTCCTATATTATTATCAAATTTCACCTTTCTATGTCAAATAGTTTCGGAGAAAATCGGGTGTGACAGACAGACAGACAGACAGACAGTCAGACAGGCAGACAGACAGACAGACACCGAAGTGAACTTATAAGTGTTCCGTACGGAACACTAAAAATGGATATATACTAACCTGTCGAGCAGGCTGGATTTAGAAACAGGTAGAGTACATCTGACCATCTTCTCACAACGCGATCATTAATAGAAAAAGTAAATGAATATAATTTGCCGCTATATACAGCCATTATCGATTACAAAAAGGCGTTTGACAGCATTGAACTATGGGCCGTAGAACAACCAATAAACAACTACAGAATCGACTACAGATACAAACAACTTATTCACAGTATATACAGAAATGCGACAATAACACTGCTGCTAGAACAGAAAACAACTCCCATATCCATCGAAAGAGGAGTTCGACAAGGTGATGTAATCTCTCCAAAGCTTGTCACCTTGGCCTTAAAAGATGTGTTCAAATTGTGGACTAAACAAAAATGGGCATAGATATAAATGGTACAAAACTCAGATACGCAGACGACGTCGTGCTAATTTTAGTCAACGAATACATATATTTTGGAGAGATCTGCGAACTGAGCGAAAACAACCAGACAGCTGAGGTAGAAAGACGGACAAGGCTAGCGTGGGCAGGATTCGGAAAGCTGAGTTCGGTTCTGAGAGATCCTAGAATGCTACAATACTTGAAAAGTAGAGTGTTCGACCAGTCAGATATGGGCCCTAATTAAAGCAAATATGGACAAACTAACAAAGACCCAGAGGGCCATGGAAAGAGCGATGTTGAACATAAAGTTGTCTGATAGAAGAACAAATAAATGGATTAGGAAGACTACAGGGCTGTCCGATGTAAGAGAAGGGATTGTTAGACTTAAGTGGAGCTTTGCGGGGTACAATAGATGGGACACATGGATGATCGATGGAACACGGTGATTTGAAAAGAGTCGGAGCCCCGCATTGGAAACGCATGGGGTAAAAGAGAGGCAAATGGAGAGAGTTGGGAGAGGCCTATGTTAAAAGTTGGATGACAGAGAGCTAAAGAAGATGATGAAGAATTATTAAAATTAACATAGAGAAATGCTAAATTATCTCGTCAGTTGTTAAGTTTACAGAAAAAGCCTAAATTTTTTGAAAAAAAAACGGCTAATGTAATATTATTGTTCATGATTATAGGTAGCGTTTTAAGTAATAAATTACATTCCTCTTGTTCAACCATCCCGAAGAGAAAATGTAATAATTTATGAGGCTTATGCAAAAATAACATGATGACATTTCAAATGGCATGTAACACATTTCTGTTATAAAAAAAAACAGCAAAACAAGCAGAATAATTATAAGAAAAATGCCATAATATATTTCCAGATGTAATCAGTTGAAACAAATCCAGAGCCAGGCCGAATAGAGTTATACAACTGCATCGGTATTCTAAAAATAGCCTTTAGTGCCTTGGTGATAATTTATCTGTCAAATTTCTATCTGTAAATCCATTTAATAGTGGGTAACCTAATCTTTTCTTATAAATCCTTACATAAGCATAGCATATATATATATAATAGGTTAGTATTATTTCCAGATTTTATTTGATCATACCAAAATAAATAATTATTTTTTAATAGAAGGGCTAGGATATTATTAGCTGGATTACATTTGATGTCTATTCATTAAATTGGGGTCAAGAACAGACCTCTGAGAATATGCTACCTGGGAAACAGATTAGTGTATTTTAGTTAATGTGAGCTTACATCAACGATAACACATATAGTAAATGTTTATACATGAAAGTATGGAAAACTTTAATGCAATAAGAAATTTAACCGACAAAATTACTATCTATTAAAGTTTCACGACAGAGTTGACATCTTTTGTTAGTGGGAGTCTTACAGAGCTTTTACGTTTAAAACTTCAGTGGTATAGTATTGTAGTTACAAAATTTTGGATAGTCATTGTTTACATTCAGCTGATGAGTTCCAATTAAAGTCAAACGCGTAAAAATGCCCGTTTTGGTCCCTCGTACTTTTAATGCAACCATTAATAGTTCTCCTTATTCAGTATATATCACCACTACACCAAACATTTTTTTTTTCACTCGACGCGCGTTTCGCTAACCATGTTAGCTTCATCAGGAGCGATGATTGACTGATGAAGCTAACATGGTTAGCGAAACGCACGACGAGTGCAAAAATAAAGTGTTTGGTGTAGTGGTGCTATATACTGAGTAGTGTTATTGTGCCAAAGATTTCACATTCCCAACTTAGTTCTCCTTATATTAATATCTATACTTTCAAGATACAGTTATTTTAAATGTTAATAAATAAATAAACAATATATATACATATATATATATATATATATATATATATATATATAATATATATATATATATATATATGTATGGGTCATTCCATACGAAAACGCAAATGGCTGTCGTCAAAACTCGTTAAGTGGTTTTTGGAAAGTATAAGGTTTCAAATTTTAGCTTTTTTTTTATGTAGAACCGAATACCATATATATATATATATATATATATATATATATATATATATATATATATATATATATATATATGTATGGGTCATTCCATACGAAAACGCAAATGGCTGTCGTCAAAACTCGTTAAGTGATTTTGGAAAGTATAAGGTTTCAAATTTTAGCTTTTTTTTATGTAGAACCACATACCATGTGGAACTTTTTGAAATTCTCAATTCTTTGACGGTGGCAGTGTCCAATACAAGTGAAGCTCTAAAAATTTTTTAAATATTTTTCAATTTTAAGACCATATCAAATGAAAAAATGCCTCTAAATACATCAGTAGAGATTTTTGAGGTTGCGGAATACGATCCTGATACCAAAAAAATATAAGTAATTGACAGCTGTCAGTTTACTGAAAATGCCATTTAAAACACTATTCAAACTTTGGCCCTTATGTTTTCGAGGTCGCTGAATGCGAATCTGATGTCAAAAAGATATTTTGACAACTGGTAGCTGGGGCATTTTCGTCGAAATAACAAATATTTCTTGTGGGGTTTTTCAAATGCATCATGCATGGTTTTCCTGAGTTCAGTCGTTAGTTACAAATATAATATGAGATTTTAAATCTTACAGCTGCCAACTGTATAAATAGCTATCAAAACAACGAAATTAAGATGGTAAACGATAAAAAACGATTTTATTCTTAATTTTGTCATTTTGATGTAAGTCATTGATATATTTAATGTTTTTGGTATCGCTGGCTGCAAATGTGATATGAGAATTGAAATCTGAAATAACTAGGCACATAAATTTTTTCGAAATATTTTTCTCATGCTATGGATCTTTTAACTTAAAATGATGTCTTTGATTTCACACCGACCAAATATAGATTACATAGCCCCACAAATGACGAGTAGCTTGGTTAAGAGCACAATTGTCGTATAAAACACCAAACAGAAACATATTCAAAATTTAATTTAGCATTTTCTATGGTTATTTGAACTTCAGGAGTTAGTTACGGTCAAATTTAGAGGTGGTTCTTGAACTTTTGTCATAGATTTTATTCTTCAATCTCTTGAGACCTTATTTGCTACACAAGTCACCAAACAGAAATGTGCCCTACATTTTTTTATCATTTATGTAGGTTTTTTTTTTAATCTTGTGGCCAATTTTCTCCTTTTTAGGCCTTATTTTCATTGATTCAATAGCTGGATTAACGTTTGGCAGATGTAAAATTTCAATTCGCATATCACATTTGCAGCCAGCGATCCCAAAGACATTAAATATATGAATGACTTACATCAAAATGACAAAATTAAAAATAAAATCTTTTTTATCGTATAACATCTTAATTTCGTTCTTTTGACAGTTAATTATACAGTTGGCAGCTGTAATATTTAAAATCTGATATTGCATTTGTAATTGACGATTGAACACAGGAAACCAACTATGATTCATTTGAAAAACCTCACAAGAAAAATTTGTTATTTCGATGTAAAATGAACCGGCTACCAGATCAAATTCGTATTCAGCAACCTCAAAACCATAAGAGCCAATAATTAAATAGGGTTTTAATGTGATGAAATAATGATCAAATGGTATTTTCAGTAAACTGACAGCTGTCAAGTACTAATTTTTTTTTTTTGTATCAGAATCGTATTCAACAACCTCAAAAACTGCTACTTATATATTTAGAAGCATTTTTTTCATTTAATATGCTCTTAAAATTGAAAAATATTTTAAACATTTTTCGAGCTTCACTTGTATTTGGCACCGTTACTATCAAAGAATTAAGAATTTCAAAAAGTACCAGATGGCCATCGATTCTACATACAAAAAAGCTAAAATCTGAGCCCTTATACTTTCCGAAATCATTTAACCAGTTCTGAAGGCAGCCATTTGCGATTCGTATATATATATACGAGGCATGTTTTTTAAGTAAGTACCGTTTTGCGATTCCGCCGCTGCAGCGATACGGTCGGCGTTCCGCGCATGCGCGCTGGTAACCTACATCTCATGTCTACGCACTGACGCCATTACAGTCTGATTCTTCATTGTATACGTTGTTTACTGAGTGTTTAAGATGCCTCCGACAATCGTGAGTCCCGCCGATTGTGAAGTACGGGCTGTTATACGATTTCTTAGTGCTAAAGGCGTAAAAACCGATCGATATTTATCGTGAGATCTGTGAAGTTTACGGACAAAACATTATGAGTGATGGAATGGTAAGGAAATGGGTGAGAGCATTTAAAGATGGCCGCACAAATGTGCATGATGAAGAACGGAGTGGGCGTCCTTCGGTCGTTAATGAAGATTTGGTGCAGAAAGTGGACGAAAAGGTGAGAGAAAACAGACGCTTTACAATTTCATCATTGTGCGACTGCTTTCCTCAATATTCTCGTAGTGTTTTGTATCGCATTGTGACCGAGAACTTGAATTACCGGAAATTGTGTTCACGTTGGGTTCCAAAAATGTTGACGGATTTGCACAAAACCCAACGTTTAGGCAGTGCATTGACTTTCCTTGAGCGGTACCACAATGAAGGTGAACATTTTTTAGACCAAATTGTTACTGGTGACGAAACATGGGTGGCCTACGTCACACCAGAATCGAAACAACAATCCATGGAATGGCGACATTCATCATCACCCAAAAAAGTGAAGTTTAAGCAAACAATTTCTGCCCGCAAAATCATGTGCACAGTTTTTTGGGACAGAAAAGGAGTATTGCTAGTGGAGTTTCTGCCTCGTAATGAGACAATCAATGCAGCGTCTTATTGTGAGACATTGAACAATCTGCGTCGTGCAATCCAGAACAAAAGACGTGGCAAGTTGAGTAAGGGTATCGTTTTTGCTGCATAACAATGCCCGTCCACATGTGGCTAATCGGACCAAAGATCTCATCAAATCTTTTAAATGGGAGGAAACTCTAGATCATCCTCCATACAGCCCTGATCTGGCGCCCAGCGACTACCATTTGTTCCTGCACTTGAAGAAGCACCTGGGTGGTCAGCGTCTTCAAGACGATAACGAAGTCAAAACATTTGTGATACAGTGGTTAACAAGTCAGGCGGCAGAATTTTATGAGGAGGGTATTCAAAAACTGGTGCCACGTTATGACAAGTGCCTCAATATTCACGGAAATTATGTAGAAAAGTAGATTAAGGTACAGGCTTTCATGTAAAAATAAAATTATAGCGATATCTTTGCACGTCTTTTTTTAATTCCAAAACGGTACTTACTTAAAAAACATGCCTCGTATATATATATATATATATATATATATATATATATATATATATATATATATATGTATGTATGTGTGAATATATATATATATATATATATATATATATATATATATATATATATATATATATATATATATATGTATGTATGTATGTGTGAATATATATATATATATATATATATATATATATATATATATATATAATATATATATATATATATATATATATATTTTATATATCGACGTTGTCCGATGCCTAATTTCCATTCCAGTCTGCTATTCCACTGGTCATCATTAAAATTTCTCGCACTCATAGCTTTCCAAGTCTATTTGGGCCTACCTCGCTTACATTGTTGTACAGTGTGGCCATTTGAGTGGTATTGTTCCAAAAAAAACCTAATCTAACTTATCATACGTATGGTTAGTTCAGGTTAGTGTGGTTAGGTTAGGTTAAGTTGTATTTAAGGCTTTTAGACTCAGAGACTATTAGTTTTTAATTTCCTACCTTACATATATTTTACATATAGTTATTTCGTATTTTGTTATGCTAGGCTAGGCTAGTTCAGATTAGGTTAGGTTAGATCAGGTTTGGTTAAGTCGTGTTAGGTTGGATTAGGTTATGTTGGGTTATATTTAAGGCTTTTAGATTACTTTTCATTTCCTAATATTTCATTAGTTTACTTTATATTAGGCTAGGCACCTTAGAGGACCCGCTTGAATAGGTGGTAGGAATTCCATTCGCTTTCGGTAAAAACAAGATCAGGGAGTGGTTGGGCAAGGAACACCAACGCCTTGGACTGCAGAAGCGGGGTGGCGTCAAGCCAAACTCCTTATGAAACAAACTACGACAGGCAGAACAAAGGAACTGCTGTCGATGTCCAAACAAAGGCTACGCCTGAGTATAGGACTCCTTACAGGACATGTGGCATTACAAGCCCATTTATATAACCTCAAACTGGCTGAGCGGAAAACATGTCGGCTGTGCGAGGGAGAAAGCGAGGACAGCATTCACATTTTGTGCGAATGGTTAAAAGATACAGATACTGGGGTCAACTATTCTGTGAACCCAAAGATATACAAGAGGTCAGGGTGAGTAGCCTATGTCTTTTGGCAGAAAATGCCGGACTAGGACTGCGACTCTGATTCGACAGTGGGCAGTCACAGAAGAACTTTTAGATCTAGGTGACATTACTCACTTCTTACTACTACTACTACTTATATTAGGCTAAATTAGGTTACGTTAGGTTAAGTTAGGTTTTTTTTTTAAATGGGACTCCGAAGACCTTTTCGAAATGTGATCAGGATTATTAAAAAAAAAAATTAAATGGATGAATCCTGAGACCTGTAGGTATTTTTGAAACAACACCACTCGAATGGCCACACTGCGCGTTCTACGGGAACCCATTTCATAACTCGTATGAGAAGTCTTTTTTCTCCCATTTTTTGTACATGACCATACCGTATCAATTGTCGCCTTTCTATGTCATTGTATAATGTACCGTCTATACCCATTCTTATACGTACTTCTTCATTTCGCACTCTGTTTCTACGAGATATTTTCGGTGATCGTCTCTTAGCGTCCATCTCTACTGCTTCTAGCTTTATTTTTTTTTTTTTCAGTAATACGCCAAGTTTCACCTCCGTATAAAAGGCTACTTTTTACCAATGCTGTATATGTTGAACTTTCTCGGTTTTCAAATTTCCCTCCATAGTATTCCATTTATACAGCCGATTCTCTTTTTGGACTGTGTTATTTTTTAAAATTTGTTTTCTTCAAATACTATTATGTTATTACATTGGCTTATTTACGATTTTTATTTATTGATTAGGTAACTTTACAAACTTGTATTTTATACTAAAATAAAAGTAATTTGAGCTTAATGATTATTTAACATTTTGTAGCAGTAGGAAAGGTCACTTAAAAAACATAATAACATACACAGGACCAAATCCACATTACAGCTCCTCGCGGATTTAAGACTGACGAACCTATGCATCCTATGAGGTATTAAAAGACTTAATGTTTTATTAAACTTGTAAAAAGTTTGAAGGCATAAAATTGAAGATGTTTTGACTGTCTGAAGAATTCCTAAACTTTTAGGAAATATTATAGAATCTTATTTTACAGTCTTGTCATAATTCAGGCAATGATTACGGGAAACATGTTTTTTAATGATGTTTTTACAAACAAGGTTATCCTTTTAAGTTAGCTATCTAGATAAGCTTAGTTGTCAAATTTCTGTTGATGTTCTAAGTACTTTAACGAAATTTTGTTCGTTGTGTTTTACAGTTTTTACTGAGTGAAGGTAATTTGGAGGACCACACCGTGATAAAGTTTACCACCAATTTATTATTGATCAAAAGAGGTCCAGGAGCATGGTAACATTTTTTGAGTCTGCGAAGGAATTTTGCTTATTGAATGTTATTAATTAATGAATAGGCCTGAAGCAGGCCATTGAAAAATTCGTGGAGAACCAAAACTATGCTGTTGGACGAAAATTGCAAGGTCCGCATGGCTTGCATAATTCAAACTATTACCGAAAACCGAGTTACGGCATCCACCATATAGCTCTGTTTTGTTCAAACATCTGAAAATAGTCTTCAGAGGCGGAAAATGTGCCTCAGATGATGAGCTTAAAAGTCGGTATAGCGTCGTTTCTTGAGTAGTGAATAATATACTTTTTTTGGATCTTCTTTTTATAGTGCCTATCCGGTTCAGATGTTGGCGATCTGGCTGGCAACTAAGACCTTGTTCGTTGCGGCACGGAATAGTACTGTCGTTGTTATTGAAAACCACGCCCTGAGATTCTTCAGTCAAGGGATTCTCCGTCGGCCTTCGTCACGTTTCCCTAGGATCTTCCCTTGCAGTATTCGCTGTAAGAGACCGTATCTACTTTTGGTATATGACCGAGGTATTCGAGTTTGTGAGTCTTTATCGTGGTTAATATTTTCCTATCTTTCTCCGTTCTTTGGAGAACTTTTTCGTTCGACACATGTTCTGTCCATGAAATTCTTAGAATTCTACGACAAAGTCACATTTCGAAAGTTGTAAGGTTTTTGCTAGTTGGATGGAATGAAACAGTTTGAGAAACGTTGCAATAAATATGGTGGTGTAGACGGTCGTTATGTAAAAGTTGACTCTAAGTTTTTCTTGATAGCTACGTAGATAACTTTAAAAAGTTGTAAATCTTTTAATACTAAAGAAGACCTTTTTATGAAATATCTTGTTGTAGTTCTATTTCCGTTTCAATATATTTAAGTTTCACAAAGTTACACAACAATGTCAATTAAAAAGAAAACATTTTCTTGTGTCTGAAAACCATTTTCTTGTGTCTGAAAACCATTTTCCTACATTTCTTGCTCTATAAATGAATTCAACCTTTTCAAAAATACTTTTACTATGTTGCGCAACTATAAAGGTTAAATGGGTTTCTCTATAACTTTTTATTACATAATGAAAAGTTTTTATTTCTCGTTCCCTATCATATAATCATCATATAATAGGATTTTTTTATTGCTTACCTACATTGATATCTTGAAGAATTTATTTTTGAAACGAAAATATGTACAAGTAAATTGACAAAACGCATACTTTAAAATATCTACAAATATTCATTTACAGGTTTATCAGCGAATATCCTGACGCCACAAACCGTAAGGAATTAAAAAATCGGATTCTTTATAATGCCAGTGATAATAAACTTGACATATACTTGTAGTTCTTGTCAAAGCTCCTGACACTAACTTCCGATTTCTGAATTCCGTTCATAAGTCGTTCTAAGTTACTTTATTACAGTATCGGCTGTATTTTATTATTATATATTATATTCAGTGATGTACTCAGAGAGGGACTAAGAAGTAATATGCCCCCACTGCCCCAACGAGTTAAGAAAAGACTTCCTTCCCCTATAAGCCCACTCTGCCTTATTACAGTTAAATAATAGTCTTTTTTTTCTAAAAAAGACCGTCTAACTTTCCACATATCTGCCGTATATAGATCCCATATTAAGCATTTTTTCCATCTTCACTATTTCCATCAACTTCTCCCGACTGTGCGAGTCTGTGAAGGTTAAAAATAACAAGATGAAAGCGATTTTCGGTTTAAAAAATAACTGGCCAAGTGCAAATCGGACTTAGTGTTCAATACGTTCATATAATTACTTACATTATTAAAATTTAATTTCCCATTAATTGCTTTTATTTTATCATTATCACGTGGGCTAAAACGTGGATTCTTATTGAATCTATCAACCTGGAGCTGCCTGGATTCACAATAACATCAATAACAATTGTCGATTTGTGGGTCGAGAGTTTAAGAATATCGTTTTTAGTGTTCCGTACGGAACACTTATAAGATCACTTCGGTGTCTGTCCGTCTGTCACAACCGATTTTCTCCGAAAATATTTGTCATAGAAAGATAAAATTTGGTAATAATATAGAAACTGATGGCCTCATCAGAGCCATGTAATTTTGAAAGTTAAATTTTGACTTAAGGGGGGGGTTAGTTTTGGGGGGTGAAATCGGAAGTGAAAAAAATTTTTTTTACTAGGTAATCGAGTGTGGTGTCAAATGAAAGCTTATGAAAACACGAGTAAAAAATGTATATATATAATGTAATACTTGCGCGCACTTTTCTTTGTATTATTTTTAAAAAATCGCGAAAAAATCGCTGTCCACCCGCCTTATCTGGAAAAGTACTTATCAAAAAATTTTGAAAAAATTCTGGAGTATTCTCCACGGGTGTAGATTGAACGAAAATTATCACGAATGCATTACCTTTAAATAATTTATCTGGTATAATAAAAAAAACAAAAATTTCAAGGTCATCAGATTTCAGTAAAGATTGGAAACAAACTTTTGTTGAAAACTCATTTGGGGTGTGTTTTGTGAAGTCACTGATCATTTATACCTCTGTAACAAAATTTTTTATTTGAAAAGCAATCAACGTACGGAACACTAATTGTGCAAGTTCAACTTGCACTTGACCGGTTATTAAAATAATGTTGCGCATTTATTAAAATTTATAAAAATTCTTACTCTTTGATAAATTATTTTATCGTGAATATAAATAATCCTTATTTATGTATTTAACTTCTGTCAAAGACGTACACTACCGTCAGAAAGTTTTTGCCCACCTAGAAATTTCAATGTAACTGCCAAAATGTAATACCTAATTAAACCCTTTTGTTATATTAGGTAAATTTAATTGTTCACAAATTAAAAACCAACTAGAACAAATTTCCAAGTTTTGCATGATAATCGTTTTGAGGCGATTTCTGAGAATTCCAATTGAAGTAAGAACTCTTCTATAATATATATATATATATATATATATATATATATATATATATATATATAATATATATATATATATATATATATATATAATAATATAATATATATATATATATATATATATATATATAATAATATATATATATATATATATATATATATATATATATATATATAATATATATATATATATATATATGAATGAAAATGACAAAAAATGAAAGAAGTTTCCGTTGAAAATCGGGCTGTGATAATTGTGAGACATCAAAATGGTCACTTGAGTCGACAAATCGCGAATGATATGCGGATGCCAAAGAGAACGGTGGACTACATCGTAAAAAGATTTTCTGCGGGACATGGAATTCGCAACCGAAAACGTTCAGGAAGGCCTCGAAAAACGACTCCCACTGAAGACACAGCTATAACAATGTCCAGCAGACGTAATCGCCGCCAAACCCGCACCAGAAATTACGGCTCAAGTAAACCTGAAGCGGCTCATCCCCATCAGCGTGACAACCATGAAGAACAGGTTAGCAGAAAGTGGACTACACGAGCGAGTTGCAGTGAGGAAACCACTTCTTAGGCAAGTGAATAAACGTCAACGATTAGAATGGGCCCGAGAACATGAAAATTGGACATCAGAACAATGGAATTCCGTCCTTTGGAGGGAAGAATCTAAATTCGAAATTTTTCGGTTCAAATAGACGAGTTTACGTGCAGCGGTCAGCTGGAGAGAGGATGTTGGAAGCCTGTCAGTTGCCTACAGTAAAACATGATGGAGGTTCAGTAATGGTTTGGGGTTGTTTTGGCAACGGTAAAGTTGAAAAAATCTTTAGGATAGAAGGAATCATGCGAAAAAAGAACAGTATCAAGAAATTTTGCTAACTCAAATACTTCCTTCTGGCAGAGATATTTTTCAGGGTAAATTTATTTTTCAGCATGACAACGACCCTAAACATTCTGCTAAAACAAATTAGGGAACTTTTGGACCAATGGAAATCCGATGACGTCCAGGAAGTGATGACTTGGCCTCCACAATCACCCGACTTGAAAAACCCCATCGAATTGCTGTGGGCCATTTGGACAGGTGTGTTCGAAAACTCAATCCAACATCAGAAAATCACTTGTGGGAACTTTTACAAGCAGAATGGGTTAAAATAAAAACCGAAGAAACTCTGAAGAAACTACTGGACAGAATGCCGAAACTCTGTAAAGCGGTAATTAAAAACAAAGGAGGTCACATAGATGAGAGAAATCCTGGAAAATCGTGAATATTTTTCTGATTTTCTAAACTGTAAATAACGTGAAATTAAATTATAATTCATTAAAATTTAAAAAAAATATATTATCTGGGTTTTTGTTGTCTTGGGACTGAAATAACTAGGTGGGCAAATACTTGCTGACGGTAGTGTACAATGGTAGAATTAAAAATACTAAGTTAAGATAACAGAATGATCCAAATTATAGAACCAACAACAACAATTCAAACACACAACTGCTACATTTTAAATATCAAACAATTTTCAAAAATAAGCTTACATTGCCCAAAGTTCCTTTTATCTTACAGATTAAAATAGTCGTTATGGGTATAAAAACCGGCCACATACAAGGACTTGCGCAAGTAGGTAATGTTGCGTACTGTGATTGCTTTTAAAATAAAAAATTCATGTTATGGAGGTCTAAAATGATCAGTAAACTTCACAAAACACATCCCAAATGAGAGTTTTCGACAAAGTTTGTTTTCCGATCTTTGTTTTTATATACCAGATAAATTCATCAAAGGTAAAGCACTCGTACTAATTTTCATTCAATCTACACCTTATGGAGAATATTCCAGATTTTTTCCAAAATTCTTTGATTAGTACCTTTAGAGATAGGGTTGGGGTACCATGATTTTTGGCAATTTTTAGCTCTCGTTTGACACCCCACTCGACGGCCTTGAAAATTGTTTTTTTTTATATATGCTTTATAAATTAAGGCATCGAATTGCAGAACTACCTCTATGCGTAACCTGTGTTTTCCTAATAGGCAGGAGAGAGAATAACGCTATGAAACGCGTCGATCGACGGACAAAATCAATTTACAACGCAATAATCAACTCGTCGTTTTTTCTGTTAATAATTAATGAATCAAGTTGATTTTTGCGTAGAAACATTCTTTAGGCTTGTGGACTTCTTACGGATATAGTCGTTTGATAAAATTGCTTGTTTAATTTGTTATTAACAATGAATAAACTTTACGCTAAAAAATTTCAATATTAATTAAAAAATGGGCCAAAATGAACAATGTCGGCTTATTTTTCATACATTTGCGAGTATTAACACGTAGCGCTGAAAAGTTTTTGATCTAGCTACTTAACACACATTTTTTTTTTGCAAAATTTGACCTTATTCATCAACATAGTCTTCTTCAAGAGCGATACAATCAATCCAACGCTTTTCTAACATTTCTATACCTTTCTTGCAGAAGGATTTGTCTTTGCCTTCAAAATAGGCCTCAGTTTCGGTGATAACTTCTTCACTGGAGCCAACTCTCTCTCCCGCGAGGTCTGCGAATATATAATAGTCGTTGGAGGCCAAATCTGTAGAATACGGTAGATGACGAAGCAATTCGAACTTCAATTCATGCAATTTTGCCATTGTAACCATTGACTTGTGATACGGTGCTTGTCTTGATGAAATAACACTTTTTTCTTGTTCATTTGGGACCTTTTCTTTGCGATTTCTGCTTTCAAACGCACCAATAACTTTATATAGTATTCACTATTATGGTTTTTCCCTTCTTAGCATTACCAATGAAAATTATTTCCATGCGCATCCCAAAAAACAGAAGCCCAAATCTTCCCAGACGACTGTTGTGTCTATTCGCTTTACGCGGCATTCACCGGCTGCTGTCCAATCAGCTGACTGCCGATTTTATTCCGGTGTGTAGCGGTGCATCCATCTTTTCATCCACTGTCACATATCGCATGAAAAAATCCTTTTTATTGCGCTTAAAACAGGTCCAAACAGCGCTCAGAATCATCAACACGTTGTTTGTTTTTTAGTTCATTGTGAGCAAAACGCGGTACCTATTGCGAACAGAGCTTTCTCATGCCCAACTATTCATGCAAAAATGACCAACATGTTCTTTTTGATATCATTTAGGGGGCCCGCTATCCCACACAATTTCACTTTACGGTCATCTAAAACAATTTTGTGCATTTTTTTAATGTTTTCCGGTGTAACCACCTCATTTGGGCGTCCAGAACGTTCAGCATCATTTGTGTCTGTATGGCCGCGTTTAAATTCAGCATACCAGTAAATAATGAGTGATTTTCCAGGTGCAGAGTTTCCGTAACACTTATCAAGCCATTACTTTGCATGAACGGTATTTTTCTCATCAAAAAACAGTGTTTAATCAACACACGAAATACGATTTCTTTCCATCGTTTTGAAAACATCAAAAGTAGCGTCACTAAAACCACTGCAACTTGTAAACTAATCATCGAAATGTCATGAAATTTTGACACGTATCGTTTGAAAGTTGGTAAGTCCTAAAAATTATATGGATTTTTTTGAAAAAGGCGACATCTATGTGTCAGACCAAAAACTTTTTAGCCTATGTGTTACGTAGCAAAATGCTGTTTTAAAATAAATATGTTTTCCAACCTAAAAATTAAAAAATTGTTTTTAATTTTTATTAATAGTATTTATTTATTATTTCCGGTGTTTTTGAGGCTCTTAATTCTCACTTGACATTAAGAAATACACCCCCCTGACGCCAGAATTGAATGCTTTTATGTGCAGTTTCAACAAAATACTCGCTTTTAACACTTGCAAGGGTGCTATGTGGTTGATAAAATGCTTTTTTAAGTAAATAAATGCAACAGCTAAACAAGAATTATTTTTTCGAACAAAACTATCATTTCTAGTCGTTTTTTAAGTTTCAAATTCGAATTTAATATCATCGTGTTAAAAAAAGATCTCCGTTTACTATTTAGGTTGCAAAATGCAGTCTAATGTATATCCCTTGACAGTTATAGAAGTCAATTTTGTGGATAGACTGATAGAGTAAATGTGGGGGAATGTGAGTGAGTGAGTGAGGTAGTGAGTAAGTGAGCCAGCGAGCGAGTGAGTGATGTAGTGAGTGAGCGAGTGAGTGTAGAAGTGAGTGAGTGAGTATGGAGATATGTGAATGAGCGAGGGTTTTATTCAATATTAATAAAAATTAAAAACAATTTTTTAATTTAGCAGTTTTCATTTTCCTACGTAGCTTAGTTAAAGGAGGTATATGCGTGTTTTTTTGTTAAACATGAACACTAAAACCTAATATTTTTAAGTTTTTATGATAAATGTAGATTTAGAACATTTAAAGATGTCCGAAATAATAAAAAATTTTTTCACTTCCGATTTCACTCCCCAAAATTAACCCTTTAAGTCAAAATTTAACTTTCAAAACTACACGGCTCTGATGAGGCCATCAATTCCTATATTAGTGCCAAATAGTTTCGAAGAAAATCGGGTGTGGCAGACGGACAGACGAACAGAGAGACACCGAAATGACCTTACAAGTATTCCGTACGGAACACTAAAAACAAGATCAAGCCTATAATAATCGATATGACCTGATCAAGATAGATGTAAATTTAATTTTTGAATCTTTTTACGCATTTGTGGTTGATTTCTCGCGGTTTAATAGCAGTCTGTTTGGCCTGTACTAATTTACAATTTTGTTTGAACAAATATTTGTGATTTCTGTTAGATTTAAGATTTTTAATATACACCAATAGTGATGTATCAATGAAATCCATGCTCTTCACTGGATGAGCAACCCGCCAAATTACCCCCTTATTGCCCTCCGTATTAACTGCCAAATTACTAGATTTACACGGGTGGTTTAAATTGCTATAAACATCTTCCTTGCGTTCTTTTGTTTACAGGGTTGGTGGTCCACCTTAATTTCAACCAGCTATGGGCGTTTGTAATTAAGAAAAAACCGGCCAATGCTACTCGGACTTACACGATTAGTGTTCAGTACCGTGATTGATGTATTCTATTTACATTCATCTTCAATATAAGAATTACCAAGCGAGACATCTCTGTAGTAAAAGTTTTTAAATAAAGATTTACTATCTAAATATTTGTTTAGTTATAAACAAATAAAATAAAATTATTTTGTCTCGGTACCTACCCATTGGTTACCAGTCATCATGCAAATTTATTTGATCTCTGTTTGGCCAAATGCTTAAGGCAGTAATGTACTAAAAAGTATATGAATATATTAGTGATTGCACCGATACGTTTCGTAGCTCTTAGCCCCGATTAAATTCACAATTTTCCACGAAAACAAATCCCCACCATATTGTCAAGTCAAACAGTTTTTTTTATACCAGATAAATTATTGATATCGAAAAATATTCCGGAATTTTTTTTTAAATTTTTTTAATCAGTACTCTTAGAGGTAGGATGGGAGGACAGCGATTTTTGGTCATTTTTTTAAAAATGTGTTTTTTCCCCAAGCTTTCATTTGACACCCCACTCAATAGCCTTGTAAATTTTTCTTTTCACTTCCCATTTCACCCCCCAAAACAAATCCCTTAAGTCAAAATTTAACTTTCAAGACTACACGGCCCTGATTGGGCTATCAATTCCTATATTTGTGTCAAATTTCAACTTTCTATGTCAAATTACTTCGGAGAAAATCGGGTGTGACAGACAGACAGATGAATAGACGGACACCTAAGTGATTCCATAAGTGTTCCGTATGGAAACAAAAATGATACTTTTTCTATATAGTTGATGTTACGTTACTTTTCGAATTTTGGTGCAGATGTTCTGGGTATTTTATTCGGATTAGCTCACTTTTGTGAAGCTTTATTAGAAATATTTTTAACTAATTTAAAAAACTGGAGCTATATTTTGCAGTCTTTAGATTTTTTAGTATAAACTACACTATTTTACCTACTTTTTAAAATTTAAATCAGCTTTATACTTTGTTCTTAAAAACAGCCCTGAATAATTTAGGTTATAAATGGACAACCTGCACCATACGTTAGGAATATACGTTAGTGTGTTTTATTCCCGTATTAAAAGTGCGGAAATTCCATATCAATTGACACGCGTATGTGTATTTCCGTTTAAATTGTAACGTCTTGTGATAACTGAGACATCAATTCTTATATTTGTGCCAAATTTCAACTTTATATGTGAAATAGTTTTCGACGAAAATCGAGTGTGACAGACATACACCGAAGTGATCCTATAAATGTTCCGTACAGAACACTAAAAACACCGTTTTACAACACTGTAAACAAAAGAGCGCGGGAAAGATGTTTATAGTAACACAATTTGGCAGGTTTAACAATACCAATCAGAACAGGCAATCAAATTTGGCGGGATTAATTATCTGACTGATTAGTATGGTTAATCCTGCCAAATTCTCGTTGCTATTAGCATCTTCCCGCCGCTTTTTTATTTAGAGTGTTGTAAAACGGTGTTTTTTCTTAATTACAAATGCCCATAAGCATCTTAAAGCAGAATTAGACAAATAATGTTTTAATTATTATTTAAATGTCTAATTTAATATTTACGAGTACCTCTGGGCAATTAAAGTCACGAGTTGGTGAAAATATGACAATTAATAGATACCAGTGGATATTTTTCTTTAAGAAAAACGCTGTAAACAAAAGAAAGCAGGGAAGATGTTTGTAGCAACCAGAATTTCGCGCGATTAACAATGGCAATCAAAACAAACAATTAATCCCGCCGGATTCTGTTTGCTTTTTAAAGTTATTTTGGGTTAACTTTTGTTAACAATAAATCTTAATATTTTATTTATTTTTTATTTATTTCAATTAATCTAGAGACAATAAGGAATATGCGCCAATGTTTTAGTTAAGTTATAGTTAATTTTAATTGAATCATTTTACAATATTTAGAACAAAGGTTTACGAATATATAGTGATTCTTCCAGTATTAATTAGAACGTTACAAAATTAATAAACAATACTCTCAAACCGCTCAGCTACAATTAAAACTTTAAATCGATTAACAATTTAATGACATCAAAATGGCATGAAACAAACTTTATTATAAAAGTATTAAAAATAATGGAAGTGAGGTACTTACTAATCTCTAACAATTTAATATTTAAATAGTCTTTAGAAAATTCGAAAACGCAACTTTTACCGTTCGTATGGAACAGCGTCCTAACAAATCGCGAGTTATCTTTCTACTATGCTTTGAAACAGTATTCGTGGCCCTACTTTGATGCAACAGAAGCACATGATAAACAGAGATAGAAGCAAAGATAGAGTGAAACAGAACGCATACAACGGGGCGTCACGCTGTATGCAACGTGACTGTATAGTGGCTGCTCCCACGGCAACTGGAATGAACTTTACTGGATTTTATTTTTGGATCTGTCTTTATAGGGCAGTTATGGTTTAGACTTATCGTAATTATTCAAGATTTAAAAAGAAAAATAAACATAGAACTAATTAGCAAAATAAAAAAGATGCAAGTTTATTTTTAGATTCGCTTTTGTAATTAAAAAATTTCTAAATATATTAGTTATATTTTTATCGTGGGTGGTGGTAGAGGAGCATTTCTATTTTTTAAGTGTAACAAAATGATTATAAGAGATTATTTAAGAATCTTTTACAGCGGTGATTCTACGGAAAAGTTTCTAATGTGAGAATAGCAGCTTATTTTAGGGATACTACAAATATTTATCAGTATAGTCATATTTTTTTATCAGACTAAAAGCGCATATTTTATATATAATTTTACTCTCAACAATGCAACGTCCTTACATACGAAGGCTACCTTTTACAAAAACAATGAAAGAGGAAAAAAATTTTAGTACAAATCGTTTTATTGTTTCTCAAAATATTCGCCTTTAAGATTTGCATACTTTTGTATGCGTTCGAACCATTTTTTCCACTCTGAAGTTGGTACCTCAAGCACATGGTTTTGGAAGGCTTCAACAGCTTCTTCGGGTGATTAAAATCGCTATCCACGCATTTTTCCTTTTGATATTCGAGAACAATACGGGCAATGCGACATTTATTCGATGTTTTTCTCTATCAAATAGTCCACTGTTTGACGTGCTGTATCGCATCGTCATGATAAAGAATGATGTGACGTTTTCGGCCGTTTTTCCTAATTTCATCGATGATTTCGGGCAAACAAATACCATTCAGCATTAACTGATCCTCTAAACCAATGGTTGCAACATGTCTAGTATAACTAAAGAAACAAACGATCATTTTCTTGGAAGTGCTTCGTGAATGAACCACTTTTGTTGGATTCGGTTCACCTTGGAACACCCAAACAGGTAATTGTTGAAGAATATAGGCTTTCACGACCGGTTGAATTAATGTAGGTTTCTTTTGAGAGTTCAGGCCGTATTCTCCAGGTATTAACTTCCTCTCGTTTCGTAGACACTGTGGTCAACGAAACGGGGTTTCTTCTTGAGTGTTCACTGTCAACTGTGTTCGACGACGTAGAGCTGTCTGGTTTTGTGTATTCTGAAGTAGGCGTGGCCATTTGGACTCTCGGCCAATCAGGCCCCAGCGACATTTCATCGTTTCTTAACGTTTTTGTTTGTCGTAATGCGGGCGTTCAAGTTGTGCTGAGATTAAGCCCTTGGTCTTTTTTATGGAAATTACGTTTATGTTTGTGAATTTCAATAACCTCTCTGTATAACCTCGGGTTGAGTCTGGTCGAACACTATTTTGTGGTCTTCCTGGGTCAACGTGTACTTTGCTACGGAAGATTTGTTTGTATGTCCTAGTCGGCAACTGCCTTTGTGTTCAGCTAGCCGTGTGTTAATGCTACATTTCGTTATACCAACATAGATTGAACCACAGTTGCATGGAATTCGATATACGCCTGCAGCGAAAAGTGGATCTCTCTGGTCTTTGACTTTGTTTTATTGTCCGTGTTGGCTTGTATGTGGTATTAATATTGTGCCGATTTAACAATTTTCCAATGCGTTCCGTTACATTTTTCACAAAAGGCAAGACAACTCTTTGACATCCAGTGGATTGTTTGTTTTAGTTGTCAGTTTTTGTAGTTTTATTCTGATTAGTGGCTCTTTCTATTTCTTGACGAGAGTAACCGTTGTTCTGTAAGGCTGTTTTTAGATGTTCTAATTCATTTGGCAGGTGTCTTGGTTGGCATATTCGGATTGTTCGGTCTGTCAAAGTTTTTATTATCTCTCTTTTTTGTTTAGGGTGATGATTCGAGTCCTTGTTTAAATATCTGTCAGTGTGTGTTGGTCTACGATACATTCTGTGACCCAATTTTCCGTTGTCAGGAACCTAATACCTCGAGAACACGGCCTCAACTCCCTAAAGAAACCAGCATTAGTTAATTGTTGCTTAGTTTCCGGCTCGTATAAATTTATCCAAGCTTCGTCTCCTATTACGATGTTGTATACTGATTTTGCATGTCCTCGGTCAAATTTTTGATCATTTCCTTACACCAGTTGACACGAAGCGATTCGAAGCATTTGTTGTTGGGTTAGGCCTTTACTAAAATCGTAAAAAATCATCTAATGAAAACCTTCACGTAAAATTTCCATTTGTTCACAAAACTGTTTTTTAAACGCTCACTGTAAACAAACTACTCAACTAATTTCTAAGCTGCCACTGTTTTAACAATAACAAATGTCAAATTTTATAACAATGGTAATGTCACATCTCAATAGCGCTATCTAGTTGTCGTTTGTAGAAATTTAAAAGGCGACCTTCGTATACACCTCCTAAAAAACCAGTAATAATGTAAGAATATTATTGGTCAGTTTCTATGAATTTTTAACATTTAGTTAAGATGCATTCAGGGAAACAAAATTCTTGTGAAATGACAGCGAAGAGGAAGTTTTGCAATTACCGCATCATTCTCCAGAATTGTTAGGGACCATCTGCCTTGGTTAACTGCGTCGAATTCACATTTTTAATTAAGAGGCCACTAGTTCAGAACACTGTAAGCAAGAGACCGCAGAGAATATGGTTATAGTAATCAGAATTTGGTGAGATTAACATTGTTTTGATTGGTAGAGTTATGCCTGCCAAATTTTTAACCTAACTTAGAAAATTGTATAATTGAGGTGTCCGTTACTTTGTCACAGCACGTTTTAAATTTCTAAATGAAATGAAATGAATTATTTTGTTATTTGTCACTTATTTTTTATTTATCTGCTACTGCAGTTTTACAGATTTTCTACATTGTCAAGCATAATACTACAAACTAAGGTGATTTATTTACGATTTATAAAAAATTTCCCGGTACACTTTGGAATTACTCATCATTATATTTCGGTGAACTTAAATTAAAATTATTTTATTACAAAGGATTAAATGACATTATTGTTTGCAAATCAGGTATTTTTTGTTAACAGTAAAAAGTTTTTTTTATTATGGACATATTTACAGGTTTTTACAGAAGTTTTCTTCCAAATTTCAAGAAATATTTTTCAATATATTCTTGAAACTTTTTATAAAATACCTTCTTCAAAAAATATATCTAAAAAACACTTCTAAAATACACCAAACATGGTGGAATTCTGAACATCTGTTTAATTATTTAAGAGGGTTGTATCCTTATTTTTATTGTGTTTGTAGATCTCTATAGCTTCTAAAATATTTTCTTCATTTTTGTGCTTTATGTAATATTTGTTTCAAACCTTAAAAACTTTCCTTCCTCTTGTTCAATGTAAAAAACAAAACTCATAAAAACAAAGACTCTGGAGTTTATAAACTGTCATGTAATGAATATAATAGTTGTTATATAGGCCAAACAGGGAGAAATTTGAATACTAGATTTAAAGAACACCAAACATATTTTAGATTAAACAAAGAAAACTCCAACTTTGTTAACCACTTCCATCAAACAAATCATATTTTTCCAAACATAAATAATTTACAAAAATTACATAAAGTACAAAAAGGAAGAAAATTAAATATTTTACAAGCTATAGAGATCTACAAACACAATAAAAATAAGGATACAATATTCTTAAATAATCAAACAGATGTTCAGAATTTCACCTTGTTTGGCGTATTTTAGAAGTATTTTTAGTGTTCCGTACGGAACACTTATAAGATCACTTCGGTGTCTGTCTGTCTGTCACACCCGATTTTCTCCGAAACTATTTGACATAGAAAGGTGAAATTTGGTAATAGTATAGGAATTGATGGCCTCATCAGAGCCATGTAGTTTTGAGAATTAAATTTTGACTTAAGGGGTTAGTTTTGGGGGGTGAAGTCGGAAGTGAAAAAAAAAAAATTTTTACTAGGTCATCGAGTGTGGTGTCAAATGAAAGCTTGTGAAAACGCGAGTAAAAAATATATATATAATATTATACTTGCGCGCACTTTTCTTTGTATTATTTTTAAAAATTCGCGAAAAATCGCTGTCCCGGGACTTATCTCGAAAAGTACTTATCAAAAAATTTCGAAAAAATTCTGGAATATTCTCCACGGGGTGTAGATTGAACGAAAATTATCACGAGTGCATTACCTTTAATAAATTATATGGTATATAAAAAAACAAAAATTTCAAGGTCATCAGATTTCAGTAAAGATTGGAAGCAAACTTTGTTGAAAACACTAGTAAAAAATATATATAAAATGTAATACTTGCGCACACTTTTCTTCGTATTACTTTTAAAAAATCGCTGTCCCTTACCTTATCTCGAAAAGTACTGATCGAAAAATTTTTAAAAAATTCTGGAATATTCTCCACGGGGTATAGATTGAACTAAAATTATCACGAGTGCATTACCTTTAATAATTTATTTGGTATATAAAAAAAAACAAAATTTCAAGGTCCCTAGTTTTCAGTAAAGATTGGAAACAAACTTTGTTGAAAACTCATTTGGGGTGTGTTTTGTGAAGTCACTGATCATTTTATACCACCCTAACAAAAATTTTTATTTTAAAAACAATCAACGTACGGAACACTAATTGTGCAAGTTCAACTTGCACTTGACCGCTTTTTTAGACATATTTTTGAAGAAGGAATTTTATAAAAAGTTTTCAGAATATATTGAAAACTATTTCAAAAACCTGTAAATACGTTCATAATAAAAAAAACTTTTTACTGTTAATAAAAAATACCTGATTTTTTGTTAACAGTAAAAATAATTTTAATTTAAGTTCACCGAAATTTGATGATGGGTAATTCCAAATTGTACCTGGAAATTTGTTGTACTTAAATCGTAAATAAACCACTTTAGTTTGTAGTATTACGCGTGATAATGTAGAAAACCTACGAAACTGCAGTAGCAGATAAATAAAAAATAAGTGACAAATAACCAAATAACAAAATAATTCGTTTCATTTTATTTAGAAATCTAACTTAAAAATTTAAGATTATTTAACTTTAACTAATTTATCGTTACAGTCTCAAATTTATATGTTACCCTTGGCCTCCCTGTTTGTTTTTAAATGCCCTGATCGGCGCAGAGCGAGAGGAGTGTAAATCTGTCTATATGCCTATTAAAGAAGGTCGGTTTTTTATCATTTGGTAATAAGTAGCAACGGCTCAATATCTGTGAATAGTTTATGACACACTGAAAATTCAATATAAAGTTAGCGAATGCTGTGTGGGAGAAAAAATACTTGCGCTGAAATTTTTAAAAGCTAAAACCCTTTTGTACACAGTAAACTAAAAATCGGGAGGGAGATTTGATTTTTCACAAGAAAAAACTCCTTTCCATAAGAGAACTATAAAAACTTATACCGGTTTTAAAAATAGCTGACCAGGGAAGGGCATATGAACACGCTGGCTCCCCCGTGGCTACGCCACTTCTCTTACAAACTTACATTTTTATTTACAGAAAATATTTAGTTCTTATTAACGATAGATTTTGGTTTTACCAGGCTTCTAGCTTTACAAAATGCTGCTTATGTTATATTTTTGTATCATGTTTACCATATAACACCTTTTTTGCAATAACTTCCATACTTTTTTTTTAACTCCAACTGTTTTTCAATGAAATAATAATTTTGGCACCATAACACGGACTGAGAAAAATTTAAATGTATAGGTCAATATCAGTTTTTTAAGAACTTTTAATAGACCTATCAGATTAGTAATCCGTCCTATTAAAAATTTCACATTGATTTGGAGTTTTAAAAAAAATATACCTTATATGTAACATAACCAGCTATGAAAATTAATAAATATGAGTAAACAACACCGCTCCGGTATACAAAGCGGTTTAAACTACAAAATAGTCGTGACCATTCAGTATTCGAATTTTTTCCAGGCATTGCGTGGACATAGTATAAGGTCCAATAGTTTCTACTTGTCCTTAACATACTCACTTTTAAATGGATTAGTGATTTGATGAGAAATGATTCCGTGAATAACATGACTTGTCTTTACGTATAAAATGTTTTTGAAAGATTCTATATAAACAATTCAAGTATGAAGTACAGCTGGTACATCTTTACTGCTGACATTCTCAAATTGAATCAGATCAACCTCCTTTTTTATGCTGATAACACAGCCATTTTCAAAAGCAGCTGGATCATTACAAGTCATCTTCAAGCCACCTGAACAGCCTCAATATCTGGTTTGACCACTGGAGGATCAAACTTAACCTAACCAAGACCCAAGCCATTGTTTTCGCAAAGAAAAGCAGAAGTTCCTATGGCCACCTCCAGCTTCAGGGCTTCCGCCTCTTCTGGGCAAGTTCGATTAAGTACCAGGGCATTGCAAAATCAGGGATGATCACGGGAGCAGCATGGTTCAAGATGAACTCAAAAATTCACAGAGACCTCGCTGTCCTAACCATCAAGGAACACATGAAGAAAATGCAAATCAAGCTCCTGGTCAAGGCGTCCCAACCTCCTAATTCAGTCATCAAAGGCGCCTTCCAAATACACTCCCAAGCCCGCCGCCAATACCCAAAACCCTCAGACCTCATCTTGACAAAAAAGATTGTAAATCTTAAGTTTAACATACATCCTAGGTTAAGTTAGTATAGCTTCAAACATATAAACAACTCTTGTATACATTTCCTAGGTTTAGTATAGGCTCACATGTAAATATCTAGGTTAAGTGAGAATACGTCATACTTATAGTTCATTTATTAACGTTTATTGTAGTGGAACTAAGAGGGCACAGCCCTGTTTTATAGCCCAAGAAAGATAGTGACACTGTACAGCTGATCCACTGGACTCGAGTTGTAACATAGAAAAGTTGAAATTTGGAATTAATATAGGAATTAATGGCCCCATCAGAGCCGTGTAGTTTTCAAGGTTAAATTTTGACTTAAGGGGTTAGTTTTGGGGAGTGATATCAGAAGTGAAAAAAAAATTACCAGGTCATCGAGTGGGGTAACAAACGAAAGCTTGTAAAAACACGAGTTCAAAAATACAACTTGTACTGGTTTTTTTAATATTTGAAACTTTACATAAATCATTATTTCCCGGGCTGCCGGTTCTGACACTGTTACTGGAACTTTTTGCCCAAAGAAGTTAGATTTAAAAAACGCACGACGTTGTATTAGTTGTGTGGAGGTAGTGAGGTTTCCAGATCTTGTTTTGCAATTGTTCCGTCCTTGTGAACACTAGCTAAAAGGAAAATTATTAATTTAGGGCGTGGAAATACAAAATGAATATCTTCTTCAGGTTTAGTTAATAAAAATATTGCCATCCATTGGATTATGGTTTTAGCTAGCATAATTGGATTTTTCTTTAAGTCGTTTCTAATATGCAGAACCAAAAAAGCGACCTAAAAAATGGCAGAAATTATTTCGCAACTAATAACATCGCTGCATCTATCCAAACAATCCTACCATGAATGTCACATTAATGGGTACAACACTGTACATCGGGATTCTTGACATTACAATGTAAGGAGATAGATAAGTTCAGAATTTTCATAATTCTAGATCTGTTATGCAGCCTATTATTTATATTTCCCTTGCTCAGGGACATCCTTTTCCAAGATTTTTCCATCGCTTCCGGTTATAGAGACGCTAGATCACGAAAAATATAAGTTGCATTCGGCAGGCGATAACAGCTAGGTAGCAGGAGTACTTCATTGCCATTCTCTTTTGATTTCATTTCGTTAAAAAGAAAAAAATAGTTTGTCATTACTGTTGATTTTTCGGTCGGTTGATACAATAATTCTCGAATGAAACAAGATATAGATATCAAATTGGAAAAAAAGCAATAGTATTCTGAACATTTTTTCTGATTTTTGGTTGATTACTGAACAAATTTGAAGCAAAAATATTTATGGTCAAACATATCAAAGGTTAATATGCCGGGGGCGAGTTAGTAGGGTTGCTTCGTATATATCGTAGTATTGGGATCTTACCTATGGGCGGAGCCTACTATGATTATTATTAAGATGGCTGTAATAGGAGTGCAGATTTAAATTTGTAACGTGTAAAGCACAGGGAGTGTGACAGTATTTTTCAAACATATTATTAACGATTGGCAATATTTACAAATGGGCCGGTACAAATCCTGCTCAAAGGAATTTCACACTCGGTGAAAAACTTTTAAAATCAAATCTTTTCCTTGGGTGTGGAATAATCGATGACAAAACTGTCGCGCTCAACATAATGAAAATTCATGGGGAAATTTTATGTATGAAATATTCTTGTAAAGCCGGTGAAGGAGAAAAATGCAACCATATCCTCGCAATTCTTTTGTATTGTTACCGGTAAAATTCTAACTTATAAATGTCTACTATTTACATTTCAATTTTTGTATGAAAATTAATGATATAATCTGAAAAATGTTATCTAATAAGGAATTTTTGTTTGACACGTACACAAATTACAAAAAAAAAACAAATGACTGTTCAAGGATAAATAATTTTACTTACCTGGAAAAATGTAATCTGCTTTTTTAAAATGTTTAGAATAAACTTTAGTATTAATTGGAATTTTTCGTTCAATTCAGAGAACTCATTTCCACCCTTTCAGTCTGTCAACTTTTTCCACTTGCCCAGATGTATTAGTAATATTTACATAACTCTTATTCGTTTTTGGAAACGCATGTAAAACTACATTTAAACCTTTTGCAGGCGACTTTCACAATTGTAAACATAGCATAAAAGTCTCTTTTTTTATTTTTCACGAAAACTAAAAATTTCGGTGTTCATTTTTAAGAAAATTTGTAATATTAATTTACACAGACATTTATGATATATTTAAAAATGCACCTTAAGTTTAATTTCTGAAAAAAACCGCGAGATGTCGTATTGAATAGGTATACGTACTTCATGGTTCTTGAAGGCGAGGAGGCTGAGAATTAGAAGCCTTTCCTCTACTTAACTTTCCTTTTTATTATATCTCACCACGAAGTAACTCTAATTTCAAATATCGCGTTGTATTGCTTGTATTAAGAATTTCGTATCCGTGAGGGAAGTACTAATCACTAGCCTACAGATTAATTTTTTAAAGTCATTTTCTATTATTTTCATTAAAATGATAAAATGATAAATTTCTACGCGTTAAGGCTCCACGACGTTAAAAAATGGTTAACGATGTCTTGACACATATTTGACATTTGACAGTTTACAGAGGTGAAACATTCCATTGATTGCCAAAAGTTTGTAATTTTTGAACTTATTTTAAAAAAATGGATGAATGGGATGTGACACAAATTATCTGTAGAGTCTGTTTAACAGAGACGGGAGAATTTCAAACAGTTTTTACATCGGTTGAATTAGAAGAGACACAAAGTACAATGCATCTTTCCGAAATGATTTGTTCATTTAGTCGCGTACAGGTGAGAGAGTTTTTAAAATATTTGTTTTGGAACAGCTAAAATATCAACTAAATATTTTGTAGATGACCTTAGGAGATGGTTTGCCAGAACAAATTTGCATGCCTTGTGCGGAAGAAGCAATAAAAATGTATTTCTTTAAGTTACGATGTGAAGAAAGCGATAGGCTTCTGAGAAAGAAGCTTCTCGAGATCCATAATACCAAAGATGAAACTTGTAGGAATGTAGGAAACTTAAAAGGAGAAATAGACAGTACAAATAATTTAGGTATAACTTCAGAGATAACTATTAAGACTGATAATATTGAAAGTACCTTGCAAGAAAATAGTATTTTAGATGACTTCGAAAAAGGTTTTGAGAATTTTAATTATGCAGATGAAGTAAGTGATGAGGATGAAGTTGATTTTTATCAATCAGAGAAGATTACTGTTGAAAAAGTTAAGGAATTTGAATGTAACATTTGTCAAAAAAGGTTTTCAAGAGAAGACCTACTTTTAAGGCATAAAATAGCTCATGCAATGAAAATGAACGATTTTACAGATGAAAAGGAAGACCCAGAGGATGATAATCAATCAGATGATAATGAAGGCAAAGATTCTAAGAACATCAGTGTAGAAATTGATGGAACATTTGTTATGGATGATCATGCCACCAATACAATAATCATAAAAAATGAAGATCATGCACCATTAAATATGTGTATCTTATGCCTACAGGTATTTGCCAATGAAAAATTGCTTGAGAAACATCTTGTTGAGGAACATTTGAAATTGCTAAAGACTAATAATGAAGAATATTTTCTTTGTAAAATATGTAATGGTAGAATTAAAAGTTTAAATTATTTTAAGAAGCACATTAGTAAAAACCACCAAAAAGGCAAAAATAGGTATTAATATTTTTGTTATGTATAAGGTTTATATTTTCAGTTATTGCAAAGTAGTTGGTTAATTTGTGAAATTTAATAAGCCAACTGATTTGTACCTAGTTGATTGATTTAGATTGTTTCAAACCAAAATAAATTGATAAATAGTATGGATATAGATTAAACAACTCCAATTTTCTATGTTTTATTCTTAAATACCCATATCTACGTTTATTGTGGTCTGAAATTAAATAGTTTTTGTAATATACGTGTAATCT
>CM032447.1:45965263-46055263 GCA_019049505.1 Pachyrhynchus sulphureomaculatus
AAAAGCCTTACATCTGTGATCAGTGTGGACAGTCATTTAGACAAAGTTCAGCCCTTAGAACTCATAAAAAGACACATTTAGGACTAAGTACAGGAAGGGCACAACAGAGGATGCTTATGGTTAAAAAAGAAGATAAAGTGTTTGTGGAAGATCAAGAACAAATTTTAATTCTACCGTTAAAAAAATAGATGTAATAGCCATCTCCACATAAAGGAATGCAGATATTATGTATTTTATATGTTATATACTATGTCTTGATTCAAGCATATAGTTTCTCTTAACCAGCGATATTGTGAGTGAAGTTTTTGGTCTTGTCACTTTTTTAAAAGGTGTACAAGAACTTACCTTTCCTCATAAGGCTTTAAAAATATAAAAAAAAAAAAATAATATATATATATATATATATATATATATATATATATATATATATATATATATATATATATATATGATGTATATGATGTATATATATATATATATATATATATATATATATATATATATATATATATATATATATATGATGTATATGATGTATATGATGTATATATATATATATATATATATATATATATATATATATATATATATGATGTATATGATGTATATATATATATATATATATATATATATATATATATATATATATATATATATATATATGTATGTATGTATATACATATATATATATATATATATATATATATATATATATATATATATATATATACATATATACATGTCGAAATTCGCATTAGATGCCCTGGTCAAACCTGTCCTGGTTAAAAACTACACGCCCCTGATTGGGCCAACATTCCTATATTTGGGCCAAATTTCAATTTTCTATGTCAAATAGTTTTGGAGAAAATCTGGTGTGAGGCACAGGCAGTCGGATAGACGGACAGCGAAGGGATATCATAAGTGTTCCGTACGGAACACTACAAATGATACTCTTCTGTATAGTTGGTTACGTTACTTTTCGAATTTTGGTGTAGATGATTTAAATTTAAATCTGATTAAACTTTGTTCTTAAAAATAACCCTGAAAAAGTTAGGTTTTAAATGGACAACCTGCACCATACCTTAGGAATATATGTTAGTGTGAATAATTCCGGTTCGTACTATAAAAAAATGCAGAAAAATATATTGTGGCTCAACAGCAGAATGTTTTATTCCCGCATTAAAAGTGCGGAAAGTCCACACCAATCGACACTCGTATGTGTGTTTCCGACATCCATACATATGCCGCTATGACTTCCTTTTTTAATCAAATTAAGAAGTTGGCAGTTCAACTAGTACATCTAATGCGAATTTCGGCCTGTATATGTACGTGTAATGGTATTGATTTAAGCACATAGTTTCTTCTTAACTAGTGTGATTGTGACTGCCCAGCTTATCAATTTGATTAAAAAAGAAGTCATAGCGGCGTACGTACGAATATCGGAAAGGTACCGGACATACAAGAATCGTCTTAATAATGGAGGTTCCGCTGTTGTTCAGAGAGATGACGACAGAGGATTGTTTAAGGTTTGACATGTCTGCCTATCTTACACTTACTTGTGGGTCGCTAATGGCCCAAGTTAAGTCGGCGGGGTATTTATTTGAAGACGTGCTATAGTGCTTTTCCTTGAAAAGGTACACCACAGATTTCCAAACAGTCAGGAAAAATTTGCAATGATTGTGGCGGCTAGAACGGTTGGGGAAAGTTTCTACAGAGTTGGCAAAAGGATTCCTCTGCAAGGCATAGAGCCTCCCCATAATTACTACTTACCAGCTAAAGAAGGATGGGTTGCTCTCCAAGTGTGTCTTTTAGACATTATTACCAATTAATTGTCAATTATTACATTTATTGGATAGCAAGAAAATGCTCACCTAGGGCCACACTCACTAAAGCTGATCTTGGATGCACCTTGTTCTGTTATCATTTATCTTTTGTTCTTTTAACTTACAAGGAAATACCGTAATATTGTTTTTTTTTTTTTAATTTTTCAACAACTTGTTTAATCTCTGCCTAATGAGATCTTAGACAAAAAAATTTTTGAAAAGAAATTGACATAATAAAAGTTGTAAAAAACACATTTTGAAATAAAATTGTACCTTCCCACGAAAAAACTAATATTTTTTCTAAAACAGGGATAATTTTTTTATTTTTAAGCTTTATTATTTATATAATTTTTTTCTGTTAAAATGAATTTAATTTTTAATCTAATTATTTTGTGATATTTTTAATTTATGAAAATAAAATATTAAAGATATTTGTTCTTTTTTTTCATAAAATAAAAAGTTATATTTTTAATGTTACAGCATTTTTATTTATATACATTATAGTGGATAAAAACATGTTTTATTCTGCTTAAACAATATACTTTCTTTCAAAAATAAATAAAGGACCAGGGCAGTGGACTAAAAGTTAGTAATGCAAAATTATAATAAAAGTAATTTTATATACAAACTAAAATTTAATTGTAAAACTATACTTTATTTATTTACAAAAACTATTTCTAGAATATTCTGTAATCCTATATTTGCATCCATAATATAGAAAAACTACACAATAAAATAAAATTAATGAAAACAAATTATTTTTTAAATTAATTAATATTTTTTTTACCCTTTTTTTTTTTAAAAAAAAAGAACAAAATATAGGAATGGAAGATCTTTTTCAAGTTGCTTTACATTAAAATATCTGAACAATAGTAATGGATTTTTACCTCAAAAATGTAGCTTTTCCGCACTGCACTGTATCATCCAAGTTTAAAGTCACTAAAACTAAATTCATTTTACATTCAAGTTGAAACTTCTTCATTACGTTCGTCGAACTCTAATTTTACTTCTTCATGAAGTCCTTCAACATCAACTTCTGATTCAGCTGCATTTAACATATTCAGAGTTACCTCCTGTTTAAGCAAAGGCTGCTGTGATTGTTGTGGCTGTAAAGTTGACTGTGGTTGAGCATTAACTTGTCTTACTGGTAATCCAGCATCTTCAAATGCTTTCTTCTTTAAGGCCGTCCTAATTTGGGATCTGATTGTTAATAAAAAAACATAAATTAGAAAGTGAACTAATGAAGAGATTAGAATGATGTACACTTACACGGTGCGCCGCTTGATATGTTCACTTATTTGATTTAAACCGTCTGAGAATTGCTTGACTACTTGTCTTAACATCTCAATTTCTTCATCAGTCCACTTTCTAAAGTAAATAATATAGTTGTCTATTAATAAAAGACTGAATAAAACTATTTTTAGAACTTAGCCTTATTGCTATCCAACAAAAAAGCAAGTGTAAAAATCTGTATCATAATGGTTTTATTTAAAGACTTTAGAACCTAGATTTTTTTATAATAATTTATAGATTTACATAGAAATTAACGCTAGACATTCTATAATATTACAAAAATAATTTTACCCGGTAGGCGATTCCGAATGAGGGTGAAGTTGCATAGTGAGATCCCCTAGTCGATTAAATGCTTGTCCAGCTGCAGTAAATATTTCGCCGACCTAAAAATAATATTTATGCGATAAAGAACAGTTACAAAACTTAAAAAATTAACAAAAATACCTTGCTTGCCGAACTCATCTTTCTAAATTTCACTTCTGAGTTGTAAAAAAAGTTGTTTACAATTTGAAAAACATAACCTGACAAACGGTACACCAAACTTTTTAAGCGATGTTAAGTCGGTTATCGGTTATCCTAGTTACGATCGGTAGAAGGAAATGTAAAGTCAATCCACACTCAAATATTGATTAATATTTATGTGACGTTAGTGATGTCATATGACAACTCAGAAAATGAAATTGTGTGATTTTTATCAGTGCCGAGTTCAGGCTTTCGCTGTCAATAAGTTGGAAGGAATGACGTTGAAGTTTTTTGTCAAAGGAAGATATATACCAAGAATATATCCAGGAACCTATGAGGCTTTGTAATTAAGAAAATTATCTCTTCACAACACTATAAACAAAAAAGCACAGCTAAGATATTTATCTGAATCAGACTTAGGTCGGATTAACAATTAAAACAGACAACTTGTTCTGACAGAAAACATCTTTGTGTACTTTTGTCTGCGATGTTGTAAAATGGTGATACCCCTGAATTATAAATGCCAGAAACAAACATAATTTGGAAGGATTAACGATATCACCCAAAACAGAAAATTAATCCTGCTAAATTCTGACTGATGTAAACATTTCTGCGCTCTTTTGTTAACAGCGTTGTGAAATGGTGGTCACAGCTGCAGCTTCACAGTCTGCTGGTGTATATATTGAATGACGGCGAGTAGTTTAACTGACAATACAGCTTTACTGTGAAGTGTTTTTGCTGTTTTAGTTTTTGAATATTAAACTTGAAGGTTAGTTCATGGAACAAAAAAAAAACTGGTCAATTTTGAATCATTTGTATAACTTGACATCACGCTAAATTCTATTTAAATTTTCTCAATTTGCTGTTAAATTGCAGTAGAATTACGTCTGTTAATCAATAATACTCTTCGGCCGAAAACGCCTGTAGAACGCACAAATACTAAAAAATAGTATAAAAGGCCAGTTAAAAATGACAGTACTGACAGCAATATCGACATTGACACATTTACTTCTCTTGTCAAAAATCCCATATGGATGATACGTGAAAAATAATGAACATTTTATAAAAAATTGTGACATCCTTGATATTAAAAAATATGAGTGTAACACCGAAACTGGATGAACTTGTCCAGACGGTGTCTTTATATACAAGAATCCCAACAGTATTTCACCTATATTTGCTGCCATTTTTGATACTGTACCCAGTTTGGTTATACCTCTGGATAGGATTATGGGGTTTTTCTGAACACTACGAAGGGGGTTTCGTCAGCATTGCCGCAATTGGATGTGTACAAATTTTATGTAGTCTTGCTTGTTATTGGTCCGTACACATTAATTGTTTTTTTACTTGTAAAAAGGTAAATTTTAATTTAAACAAAAAGTTGCCCAGTTATACTTTTGTCGATTTTCTTTTAAGGAAAAAGATCCTTTTAAAGCGACTTTAGCCAAAGTAGTTCCAACACCTAATAATGGAAGTTCAGAAATTGTAGGCCTTAGAAAAATTCAGGTAAAATTTTAATTGTGTACTTTTATTTCCTTGTTTTAAGCAGCAGTCTACCTGTAAGTTACAAAACTTATATTCACTTACAAAATCTATACCGTTTATTTTATTTTGTGTAAGTTATCAGTTATAAATTGTTCAGGATTGGCTTTTTTATGTTATAAATAGGTGTGCTTGGATCAAATTATTACAACTCCACCAATTGATCAAAATATATTTTAATATATGTTTTAGCTCCCAGATCAAGAATGGATAATATTTTTTATATTCCAAAAGACGAAATACATTTGGGATTCTGAGAAAAAAATATTCAAAGGAGTCGAGTTTCCCATACATAATACATATGCAGAGTATAATTCCTGTAAAGGCTATCAAGAAGAAGATGATGTCAAACAGGCTACACTTGTTTATGGCAAAAATGATCTTGAAATGGTGGTACCAGAATTTTCAGAAATTGTTTATTGAGAGAGCAACAGCACCATTTTTTGTATTTCAAATATTTTGTGTATCTCTGTGGTGCCTTGACAAGTACTGGTATTATTCCATTTTTACTCTTATAATGTTAGTTTTATTTGAGTGTACTTTGGTTCAACAACAGTTAAGAAATATGGCTGAGATACGTAAAATGGGAAATAAACCATATAATATTTTAGGTAATATTTCAGCTATAGCTTTAATTCTAGCATAAAACTTAGTTGTGAGAAGGAAAAAAAAATTATTAAAAAACCAAATTATTTTAAAGTGTCTGAAATTCCTTTTTATTAAGGATTTAGAGATTTTGTTATAGTTTTTATCTTCTCACTTACTATTGCTTAATTACAGATTTTTTTAACAGGTTTCTTTTTTGTTACTTAGTTATTTTAAAATATATATATTTATTTTAGTGTATAGAAATAGACGATGGCGTACAATATTGACAAATGAGCTTATACCTGGTGACATCATCTCAATAACTCGTTCTCAAAAAGATAACCTTATACCCTGTGATGTGTTATTACTAAGGGGTTCTTGTATAGTTGATGAGAGTATGTTAACAGGAGAGTCAGTACCACAAATGAAAGAGGCTATTGAGACTAGTGATCCAAATAAAGTTTTAGATCCTGATACAGATGGAAAAATTCATGTTTTATTTGGTATGATATGTTTTTTTATTTTGATTTTATTGTTCACTATGAATAATAATTTAGTATACTATTTATACTATTAGGTGTACAAATTAATTTGGTCCATTTTTTTTGCATTAAGAGGTAACACCACTGTAGAACTCACAAAAAATCCATTTTTTTTATTGGTTTAAAACATACTTTGAACCTTTAAGAAGAAATACGATTTTTTTTGTTTGAAATTTCGAGCACTTTTTGAAGCGCATCAAAGTGCTCCGAAACGGCTCCCCACGGCGCGCGGTGTATCTGCTTAAATAATGTAGGACTCAACTTACCTTTCGATTTTTAACTTCTCTAATACACTAATAGATGTCGTTAGAGGTAGTTTATGTTCAGTTAAAATTTTCTTTGTTTTGAAAGTACGTTCGTATAAACCTCAGAGGGAAGGGTAAATTAACTGCCAAATAAATTGATGAATTAACAATTTATTATGGCTTGGTAATACAGCAGAATCCAAACTCTGTTGGAAACATGCAAAAAGATATATAGGCGACTTTGTATCACAAGATGTCAATTGACGAAAAGCTGCAGCATGAGAAGTGCTTAGAGTTTTAGTGTAACTTGAAGAAGGCGCAAGCATCAGATTGAGGGGCTGCTTCCATCATAAACCACTACTTTCCGATCAGTTTTTCATACCATAAAACCTATTTATGAAGACTTGAGCTGTGACGAGTTGCTTACACGTTGCTTGAGGGATATTTATTTATTTATTTATTTATACATTTGATTCCAACAGGCCAGGGCCCAATTAGAGGAATAATGTTTATAGTAATGAGCTACATATAAAAAAGAACATGATACAATTAAAATAATAACCAGAGTATACAAGTAAGAATATTTATACAGTTTTAACAATCTCCAAATTAAAAAAGAAAAATAGTAATAATAAAAAACTACAAATTTGAGCAACCTCTAAACAATGAGCAGAGAACCAATAAGTACCGACAGCCTACTGCAATGAAAATCACCGGAGTTTCCAATGACATTGCTGTTTTTGCACATTATATAAATAGGGCTGTGGAATAATATATTTGATCTAGCCCGGCTGAGGCTAAAATAGGCGAATGCCTTGCCCCAAGGCGTGCTACATGGAAAGATACATTGCTTAATAGCAAAGGGCAATCAATATGGTGATTTAACAGCTTATATAAGAATTTGATGGAGTGAGTGTCCCTTCTCTTTGCAAGAGGCAACTCATTAATCCTTGCTAAGATTAGTCCGTGATCAACACCATGGTCTGGATAGACACCATCCCTCTTGAAAATAAGATATTTAATGACGCGCCTCTGTACCGATTCGATTGAGTTGTTATGGCAATCGTATATTGGATACCAAACAATAGATGCATAGTCGAACTTAGACCTAACAAAGGAATAATAGAGAAGCTTGATTGCAGATATGTTAGTAAAGTCTTTACAATTTCTAATCAGGAAACCCAGCATCCTTAATGCACCAGTAACCATTTGTTCAGTATGGTCAGCAAAAGAGAATTTCTCGTCAAAGTTGATACCTAAATCTCTAACTGAACAAAGATTCTGTAGAAGAGTATCACCTACAGAATAATTGAAAAATATAGGGTTGTTACGATAGGAATATCGGACGACATTGCATTTGGAAACGTTTAAGGCGAGCCTGTTAGTAGAGCACCAGTTGGTGAGAGCATTGATGCTACCCTGTAATTCGTGGTAATCAGAAACCGATTCTATGCGTTTAAAAATCTTAAGGTCATCGGCATAAGCAAGCTTCTGGCAACCCATTTCACTCAGCAAGTCATCAACAAACATATTGAAAAGGAGAGGTTCCAGATTGAAACCCTGAGGAACACCTGAAGTGGGAATATGGAGAGGCGATTTAAACTCATTGATTTCTACAAAAAACCTGCGATCCAGGAGGTATGAAGTTAAAAGATCAATCAGGTTATTTGAGAGCCCGAAACGAGATCCAACCTTATCCAACAGTAAGTAGTAATCAAGTCGATCAAAGGCTTTACGAAAATCCGTATAGACCACGTCAATCTGGCTCTCATCATTGATACCGTCGCACACAAACTGCGAGAATGAGGCAAGATTTGTAGTGGTGGATCTGCCAGGCATAAACCCGTGTTGGTCAATAGAAAGCGTATTTCTCACTTTTGAGAAAATAAATTTATACAAAATAATTTCAAGAATTTTATAGAAATTACATAAAATAGATATGGGTCGATAATTATCAACTACACCTGGATCCCCAGACTTCAAGGTAGGTTGGACTTTGGCCACCTTCCAAGTAGCATGAAATGTATGAGTGGTCAACACTAGATTAAAGATATGGAGTAAAGAACCGGATAGAGCGGACACGCAATCCTTGACAGCAAAACTGGGAATGCCGTCGGAACCGGAGGTCAGTTTATTCTTGAGAGACCTAGCCGCAATCACAATATCCCTCTCGGAAATTTCGGGAATGTAAACAAAGAAAGGGGGAGCTCCCCAATAACTATACTCCTCAGGCTAGACGACTTAATAAATACGCTGCGAAGGCAATATACCCAACATAGTACCTAATGTAGTAACTGATATTGCTGTATGTACTTTCAATGATGGTTGAACAACTACTTTAAAAATAATGGCAGTCTTAGGGTTAACTATCGGCTGCCAGTCCTATAATTTTTGCCTCGAAGCCGAATTAAGCGCACTGAGGAGTGACTGACGGATGCGGCAAAAGAGACGCGCGCCAAACTAAAATCAATAAGAAATGAAAATGAAGAGGCAAATTTAAGCTATGAAGGACAGCTTTATGGAGCTGGGATTGCAGACTAATAGTAAAAAATTTAAAACACTCAAAATTTTTATTTTTTGTTATAAATAATGTGACTTAAAACTTTGAACACGTGTTTCTCGAAATACGATTTTGCAAAACGGCACGCAGTATAACTAACTAATATATTTTTAAAAAAACATTTCAAAGAGAAATACGTAGGAGATTTTCGATAAGTTGATTATACCTTTTTTTATTAGGAAACAACTACCATTTTTTTGGGTCGAAAATCGAACTTTTTCTTCGAATGCTTGCCATTTTCAAAGAAATCAATATTTTCAAAATCCTCTACGTATTTCTCTAGCTATTATGACGTATATTAGCGGTCGGCAAGCCGCGGCCCGCGACTGTTTTGTAAATAAACGTCTCTCACAGATGAGCATTTGAGTGCCATTCTACGAATTTCTACGACAGACATGAAAGCAAACGTTCTACAAATAGCCAGTCAAATACAGCCTCAAAAAACCACAAGATTTTCATTCTCATTACTCTCCACACATTTTTTTCCACTTTTCAGTCGAATCTCCTCCTTGAAATAAGTTGGTGGTGTGGAATAGATAAATTCAGTTATTTGACATCCTCTAATGAAGTGACGTAGGTATCCGCAAGATTATGTTGCAGCGATTGATATAAATAGTAACAGGCCATGTCTGGAGAATATACCATGTCGTTTTTATCATGTGCATTATCCAGAATGTTCATGTTTCCAAAAGAACAAAGTTACGCCTTTGAAATGGCGGGTACTATATTATATGTCTTAAGACACGGTGCTTCAAGTACTTCCTCTTAAATGACAGTGCTTTTTGTGACTAACAGAATCACATAAAGTGGTGATTTTGCTTCTTTAGGATTGGTACTTCCTTTCATACATAAACGGGCGGGAAACAGTTTGAATCTGAAACTAAATTTTGAGACATTTATAGATAAGTTTGTACACCTAATAAAAAGTCAATATGACGGGTATCAGTGTCGGTAACTCAAAAGTAAATATTTTTAAAATTAGCCGAGCTTTTATCAAATAGGTGATGATATTAACTGCATATTCCTTTCCCTTTACTTTTTCAGGAGGCACCAAAGTTGTTCAGCACACCTCCCCTACTAAGGCTTCGACTGGTTTACGCCCTCAAGATAATGGTTGTGTAGCATATGTTTTAAGAAACGGCTTCAATACAGCTCAGGGAAAACTACTTCGTACCATCCTATTTGTGTGTTAAACGAGTTACCGCCAATAACAAAGAAACATTTGGCTTTATACTATTCCTCCTTGTCTTTGCAATTGCTGCCGCAGTATATGTTTGGAAAAAAGGGGTTGAGGACCCTGAAAGAAACACCGTTACAAACTTTTCTTAGAGTGTACATTAATTTTAACATCTGTCATCCCACCAGAGCTGCCTATAGAACTATCTTTAGCTGTTAATACGTCACTATTGGCTTTGTCTAAGTTAGGAGTCTATTGTACAGAGCCGTTTAGGATACCCTTCGCAGGAAAAATTGACATTTGTTGTTTCGACAAAACGGGAACGTTAACAAGTGACAATCTAGTGGTGGAAGGAGTGGCTTTAGCTGAAATGGACTCCAAGGTTACTCCTATCCAAGAAGTACCTATGGAAACAGTACATGTTCTAGCTTCCTGTCACTCCCTAGCTCAACTAGACGATGGTCTAGTTGGAGATCCCTTAGAAAAAGCAACTGTAACAGCCATAGATTGGACTGTCACAAAGGCAGATTGTGTGTTGCCTAAGAGGGGCAAGTCACCAGGTATGAAGATTTTTGTAAGAAATCATTTCTCTTCTCAGTTGAAAAGGATGTCAGTTATTGCTGGGTATAATCCTCAAGGATCTACCGATACTGTCTATCTTTCTGCGGTAAAAGGAGCACCAGAGATTTTGAGGCCCATGTTTGCAGATGTAAGTGAATCATTTTTCTTTCAGTTAGTTTTATTTTATACTTACAGTTGAAAAGAAATTGGTGGTTTGTTCTCCACATATAACACTGCTAACTGCCTTCTTAACCTACACTATGCAGTGAGCATCTCTACGGGGGGATTCAGGGCATTCGAACAGTGTTCCTCCAGAGCATGCTACAAAGCCCTCGACTTCTCTGCATTCTGGGCTCTAACACCACAATTTCTAGACAACTTATCCATGGTATCTGTGCACTCTCAGATCAGTAGTGAGTGTGATTTGTCTGTTGAAGCAGTTGTACACTACCTCCTCACGATATGTGACTACTTCCATTGTAGAAGGCACAAATCCCTGCTTGAAAATTATATTATACCTTAATGCGGAACACTCATAACAAAAAACCGAACTCCACTCGCGAGATATCGAATCAAATTGTATAAACAACAAAATAATATTACTTTAAAATCGAAACTTTCATTTACTGAATTATACCAGTTACAAAAGAACGCCCAAAGTTAAATCATCCAAATCAATGAAATCATAATTACCTATATACCGAAAACCGAAAATTTCAAAATGAATTATTAAATCCTATCGATATATCGCCTCTAATTTACTTCAAAATAACTATTCTTACACAGAAAACCCTGCTTATTTAACAGAAAATATATACAATCCTGTCGTCCTATCTCAACCCATGATACATTACCCTACCAACCTAAAACCATTGTAATGCGAAGTACAGGTAAGTCCACTGACCTATCCCAAAGTACAATATACTAACCTACCAACTCAACACAAAACAAATAATTCTACCAACCTGTTGATGATATATTACCCTACAAACTTTGATAAAATTCATACACTTTAAAATGGCGATAACCTATTTTCTGAAAGTTCCTTAAAACAAGAATCTTCGTCAAGCCCCTCATTAAATGAGGAAATTTTAACGTACGTCTGCAGTTTGTGAATAAATATGTGTTCTAGCCTGTGGCGATTCATAATCCCCATTGCTTCTAAAATGCACAAGCTTTTAAATTCTGGCTAGCTTAGTTTACGCTATAATCCTTTCAACACTTTGTCACCAGCCCACCGAATCCTAACTAACCTTTGACCTGACTACTACCTGTAGAGCCAATGCATGGTTCCCCAGCGCACTCTACGACGCAGCCTAATCAAAACATCGACGTTGATTTCCCGATGATAACGTTGATGTGAGCAGCCCAGGTCAGTCCGTGATCTTGAGTAGTACCTAGATGTTTAATGCTGGGCACCAAGGTTTCCCATATATCCTCGGCGCCCTGAAGTCTACCCTTTTTCTCCCTTTGAAGAGAACCGTTTCCGTCTTAGCCCGGGTTGACACACACACAATTCTCGACACACTAATTTTCTACCATACTACATATACCCTGCATTCTGATGTTGACGATGTTTAAAGATTTTCCCATTTCAAGAATGAGTCCATTGTCTGCATTTATGTACCTGGGCATGAAAGTCGGATTTGGCACTATCAGCCCGTCCAACACTAGACACCACAGATGCGAGTCTCCCAACGCCTCCAGTGCCGACCTTACCTATTACACAATTAACGGCGATACCTTTTGCCACCAGGGAGTCAAGTCATTCTTTGTTTTGCCTTATGAAAGTCCAACTGTACATCAAAGAAGACTGCTAAAGGCACGTACGTACGTACTGCACCGCTCTTTGAATTTTTGTAACTCCATCGTGAAGCATGGTTTCTGCAGATCAACCTCGCTGATCTGCGTGCCGATTATTTGGGAGTACCTTTAAACAGAGTCTCTACAAAATACCCGACATTTATTTTTTCCATTGAATGTGAAATTTGTGGATCCGAAAGCTTTTGCCACCGAAAAATCAGTCTTGCCGTTCTTTGGGATGACGTTTCGGTGCTTTCTCCAGGCCTCGGGGACGTATCCCAGCACGAGGCTGGCTTGAGAGGTTCTCTTCAGTCTAGAAAGCAAAAATCCTTTTCTTCTTTTTTAAATGACTATTTTTTTTTTTAGCTCCCTGAAAAATATGATTTTGTCTACTTAGAACTGTCAAGACGTGGTGCTAGAGTTCTAGCTTTAGGCTACAAAGAAATAGGAAAACTATCAAGCCAGCAACTTCGCGATCTATCTCGAGAAGACATCGAAAAAGACCTTAAATTTGCAGGATTTGTTATTATATCTTGTCCACTCAAAAGTGACTCTAAGTATGCTATAAGAGAACTACAAAATGCTTCACATAAAGTTGTCATGATAACAGGTGACAATCCTTTGACAGCGTGTCATGTAGCTGTCGAATTAAAGTTTACTTCTAAGCCTACTTTAATTCTTGTTGAGCATGAACAACACGGATTTGTTTGGGAGAACATAAGAGGAAATGAAAGGTTACCTTTAGACCACGATAGTAAAGAACTGATTAGTAAATATGACTTGTGCATTACAGGTGATGGATTGAATTTTTTACGAAATAATTATAATGATATTTTAAGGAAAATATTACCCCGAATTACTGTTTTTGCGCGCTTCGCCCCGAAACAAAAGGAATTTGTGGTTACCCAACTTAAAGCCATGGGATTCACTACGTTAATGTGCGGCGATGGGACCAACGATGTAGGTGCTCTTAAACACGCGGATGTCGGTGTTGCTATATTGGCAAACGCTCCTGAAAAGTTACCTGATCCAAAAGACTTACGAGAAAAATTAGAAAGAGAGCGCGAACGCGAAAGGAGACAGAGGGAGGAACGAGAAAGACTTATAGCTAGGAGTCCTAGACCGAATCATATTAGAAATGTAGTGGAGCAGAGGGATAGGTTGCAAAATAAAATGAATAAATTAATGAAAGAGTTGGACGAGGAGGATCAGCCGCAAGTTGTGAAGCTGGGTGATGCTAGTATCGCGTCGCCATTTACTAGCAAATTGTCCTCAATAATATGCAGTAAGTATATAGTATCCCTATATTATTACTTTTTAGTTAGTTTTATCTTATATTCTGGTAAAACCAGCGATAAACTTATTTTATTATTAGATTGCCCTGCATATTTCTCTATAGTTACATTTTTTAAGCCTGCCACGTTTCTTAAAATTTGAGTAGTATTTTTTACATGTCAGTCTGACATAATTGCAAAAAGAGAATATTATTAACATTTTTAGTGTTCTGTAGCGAGCACATATGGAATCACTTCGGCGTCTGTCCTTCTATCTGTCAGACCAGATTTTCTCCGAAACTATTTGACATAGAAAGTTGAAATTTGGCACAAATATAGGAATTAATGGCCCAATCAGAGCCGTGTAGTTTTGAAAGTTAAATTTTGACTTTAGGGGGTTAGTTTTGGGGGGTTAAATCGGAAGTGAAAAAGACATTTTTTGCCAGGTCATCGAGTGGGGCGTCAAATGAAAGCTTGTGAAAAAGTTCAAAAATATATATGATGTAGTACTTTCGCTTACTTTTTTTTTGTAGTATTTTAAAAAAGTTGCCAAAAATCGATGTCCCCCCCTTAACTCGGAAAGTACTGATTAAAAAATTTTGGAACATTCTCCATAAAGTGTAGATTGAGCAAAAATTATCACGAGTGCATTATATTTGTTAATTTATCTGATATAAAAAAAAACTATAAAAACTGTTTCTTGACGTATAGTGGAGCGAGCAGCGAGTCGCTCTTGTACCGAGATATAATTTTATTTGATTTTAAAAGCAGTCACCTTACGGAACACTAATTGCGCAAATCCTACTTGTACTTGGTTTTTTGTTGTAAAACGCCGGAGAAGCAATTAGATACCAATCATTGCAATAGCTGGCGTACAAGCGTAAATTTATTTTTTGAAATATTTCTCCCAGTTGTCAAAAAACCAAAAGAATATTTCTAATTATGATAAAAGTAATTTAACTGAATCTAAATGTTTTTCATTTAATTAAAAAAAAAATGACCGATTGCGAAGCGAGATATTTATAATTAAAGTGCACATAATTAACATGCAATAGACCAATGAAGTAAAGGCATAGTTTCGCGTATTTCTTAAGAATTTTTCTTACGAATTTTTTAAAAAACTAAATATTTAATAAAAAAAATTAGAAAAATTTTGAAATAAAAAATAATTTTTTAATCGATTTGTTAACAAGATATAAATGTTTAAAGTTGATATTTATTTAAAAGAATAACCGCGTAGTGAGAGATATCACAATTTGAACGATATTTGTACCATAGGATTCATAGTTATAGTGGTAAGAGCACTAGCATGTTTTGACTGAGGTTTAAACACAGAGAGGCAAGTAACTTTTGCAAACAACGGTGAGTGCTTAAATTCAATTTTACGAGTAGTTTTTAGGGACTTTAAAGAGGGCGTCAGACACTTAAGGAGGACAAAAAATATTTAAAAAATTGGACTGTGAAAGTTATTCAAAGAGGCAGAGAAAAATTTGCACATAGAACATTCTAGAAATTTATGAAAATACATTTTCGTTAGATGCGTGAGCAAAATGCTGCAAAATTGAGTAAAAATTATATTGCAATTGGAATAACTTGAAACATTCCAAATTTTGTGTCTGTACCACATTTATAGTCGATATATTGAAAAAGCGATAGACCGACAGACACGGTAGAAATAACGAATTCCTCAAAAACTCTAAAAATTACCTTTAATAGGCTACATATAAAACATTCCTGCTTATTTAAACATGTTTGACCAGAAAATAGTTATACTTAAAATTTATTCCTTATGTAACCCAAAACCAGGGAAAACACTAACACGACAACTCAAACTATACAATATCTTGTAACTCCCACCCCCTACACCCACAGCGAATTGATTAACAACTAAGTTCCGTTCCTTCTTATGTATGTCTAATTTGAAATCCATATCTCATTTGTATATTGAGTTATAGTGTAACAGACAGAAATACTGACTGGAATAGGAAGTTATGGTTTTAGTGATCTAGGGACTCGAAAATCTATAGAAATGCAAAAATCTTGGGGGTGATTTCTATCATGAAAAAATACTTTCTCTAGCAGGAGACATTACAATTCAAACGAAAATACACGAGTGTCGATTGGTGTGGCCTTTGTGCACTATTAATGCGGAAATAAAACATTCTGCCGTTAAGTCACACTGGAATTATTCACATACTAACAGACTAAGGTATGGTGCAGGTTGTCCATTTATAACCTAACTTTTATATGGTCGTTTTTAAGAACAAAGTTTAAAGGTGATTTAAATTTTAAAAAGAAAATAGTGTAGTTGATACTAAAAAACCTTAAAACTATAAAATATAGCTCCAGTTTTTTTCAAATTAGTGAGCATTAACTAAAAATATCTCTAATAAATCTTCGCAAAAGTGAGCTAACCATAGAGATATTAAAATAGAGGAGAGAAAGTATATAGTCTGCTGTAAGCGAAAGCGTATAGTCGTTAAAAAGAGAAAGAAATAATATGAGTCGTTCTGTCTCTCTTTTACTTGTTCTTCGTTGGCTCCGGATCATAGACATGGAGGATATACTGCGCATTAGCCTGTAGACCTGTAATGACGTAACAACAATGGCGCATTACCCGCACATTCGCTTTATCTCTCTCATACTTTTGCGTCCTTATTTATTTCACAGTGGAATATGGAAAGTTCAGTCCACCCTCCACGTCTATGGCTCCGGACGAAATACGAATAACATTCTCGCAAGGAGCGTGCGCCAAGTAAGAGAGACAGAATCACTCATATAATTTCTTTCTCTTTCTATGAGCGCCATGCTTTTCGCGAGAACTTGCCTCCTCTATTCTAATATCTCTATGGAGCTAACCCGAACAAAGTACTAAGACCATCTGCTCCAAAATTCGAAAAGTAATGTAACACCAACTATACAGAAGAGTATCATTTTTAGTGTTCCGTCCGGAACATTTATGGGATCACTTCGATAACTTTTTTGACATAGAAAGTTGAAATTTGGCACAAATATAGGAATTGATGGCCCAATCAAGGCCGTGCAGTTTTAAAAATTAAATTTGGACTTAGTCTTAGGGGTGTAATCGGAAATGAAAAAAAAATTACCAGGTCATCGAGTGGGATGTCAAATAAAAGCGTGGGAAAAATTATTTGACCGCCAAAATCGTGAAGGTTTATTTCGTCAAAAGTTGTGAATTGAATTAGGACTGATAGCTACTGCTTTGAGTCTTGGGTACCGAAACAAAATGATTTTATTTTATTTGTTTATAATTAAACAAATATTTAGATAGTAAATATTTATTTTAAAGTTTTACAAATAGGTTTTAGATTGAGTTAGATTGATTTATTGTCTATTAGGTAGCTAAGATGCTATAACTGTTATACATTATTGACTGAGAAAAACGTGAAAATACATATTGGGTCTTAAGATATATACATGTCATATGGAACTGATTAGCCTGCTGAGTCAGTATGTGACTAGGCTTGCTTGTAATCTGGGCTCTTAATTATTTTACTGGAAACTTATTTGGGACGTGTTTTGTGAAGTCGCTGATCATTTTATACTTCCGTAACAAAAATTTTGATTTTAAAAGCACACTACGGAACACTAATTCCTCAAGTCCAACTTACACTTGGTATGAATTACTAAAAATGATTAAAATTTGGCCATTTTCAAATAAAAACCAAAAAAATTCAAGTGTTGACGATACAGATAAGCTATGCGATATTGTTTAAGAATAACGAGTTTGCGCAATAATGTGAAAATTCATGATTTGCCTCTTTCCCTACAGAGGTCGTTGCAGAATCTCAATTGATTTCGACATTTTTGGTATTTTACTCTTATTTTCTTGTGGTGATCCATTTACCAGTGACATTTTTTCGCGCAAAACGTGGTATTTATTATGTAACTGGAATGGAAGGATCAGGCTTCGTGTGCAGTGACGATTTTCGAAATGGAAAAGCATTAAATAACAAGAGAGAGATCATCATTTCCTTCCATACTATAGATTCCTTTGTTTATAATTTTATGTTCTCTTTCAGCCTGTCACATTATTAAACAAGGCAGATGTACGCTAGTGACAACACTACAGATGTTTAAAATTTTGGCTCTAAACGCTCTTATTCTAGCCTATACCCAATCAGTACTGTATTTGGATGGTATAAAGTTGAGGGATATGCAGGCTACTTTGCAGGGATTTCTATTAGCCGCATGTTTCTTGTTTATATCACGATCGAAGGTAATGATATAGTTATTTATATTTATGGGTAGTGTGACATCACTTAATGAGCTTGTAAAGTAGTCTATTTTACAATGGTTCATTTCTAGGGTAAACAAATGAACAATGATAATTCCCAGTATTGAATTAATTTTGAATTGTATTTGTAAAGTTTTCAAAAAATCACATCACCTACTTTAAACTGCATTTATTTAATGAAATTTAATTTCAATAATCTTGCTAGTAGTCAAGCACTGCTTTAATACTTACCTAATAAAAAATGTTATTTTTCAGTATGAGTAAGAAGATTTTCAATATTTTTAAATATATTTTATCGTATTTGTTTTAGTAAGATTTCTTAGCCAAAAATTTACCACAATTTTGTCTGTTTTAAGTAATATTATAGAAATATATCTTGATTCTTCATCTGCTTAAAAATTGCCTTATTTGCATATGACGCCATCTGTTATGTAGAACTTGAACAATTGTAAGAAGCCTAACCTATAATATTTTATAAGTATGTAAAGATATTAAATTAAGTTCTTTAAAAACTTAATTGGAATGTGATTTTAATGACTTATTAAACTAATTGTACAAGTCACGTCTCATGGATCGTTGAACTTTTGACTGCTTTATTTGATTTTTTACGTGAAGCGTGCTTAAACAGGAGTCTTAGATTGACAAATTTTGCACTTTGATTGGTCAAGAAGGTAACGCCATCCGTTACCATGGACGTTAAACCGCCACTTAAATTAGCATAATGGGAATAAATGGAAGTGTGAGTTGTAGGTATGAATATTTCTTGGTAATATTTTATCAAATATTAGCGACAGCATTGACGATATGAAAAAATGCAAGGAACTAAAAATTTAGAGAACAAAATAAGGAAATTGTTGCCTATCACCTACCAGAAAAGGCTCGGGATGTTGAAATGGGCATGACCCTTAAAAAATATCACCTTGTACATTATTTGTCATAGTAATAAGGGTATTCTGTAGGTACAAAGAGTGTTGTCCGTACCGAATTGGAATAAGTTATTTTAAAAGATGTTTAAAATAAGTGACAAAAACCGAAAACAGTATATAACATCCTGTATGTCGGTATAAGAAAGGATCCTCTTTGGATTGCAGCAACTACAGAACAATCGCACTAGTGTCACACGTTGCTAAGATGTTTCTCTGGATCCTAAATGAAAGACTCAAAATTTTTATGCTGCCGAAAATATCTACCGAACGAATAGGCTTCATTCCAGGAAGATAGATTAGAAAACAAATTCTTAACATACGCCAGATAATAGAAAAAGTCGGGGAATTCCAAATAACAACCTATATTTGTTTTATAGACTACTCTAAGGCTTTCGACTGCATACAGGGGAACAAACTCTGGTCGATTCTAATCAGTATGGGAACACCTAGGCATATTGTAAACCTTATCGGATCCTGGTATGAGAACACAAATGGCAGAATTAAATTGAACTATTCATTTTCCGATCCCTTTATCATAGAAGTTGGCGTCAGACATTCTGTCACCTTTATTTTTAACATATATAATATATAATGAGTTCTGTTTTGGATGGGTGGTTTAGGGGTGTGATAATCAGTGGAAAAAAGCTAAGTCACCTTAGATATGCGGATGATACTGTTATACTTGTAACTTCAATAAGAAATAGGATCAATTATGGAGCGCACCTGGAAATCACTAGCAAGAACTATGGATTGACAATTAATAGAGCGAAGACCAAAGTAATGACTCTTAGTTGTAATGAAGATCTGTCACACACAAATAAAATTGCTGGTTTCATTGTTGTAGACCATTTCAACTATTTGGGATCCCTCATAACTAACAATGGTGGTTGTGAAGCGGAAGAAAGAAGACGTTTGGCAATGACTAGAAACTCGACCATCAAACTCACTAAGATCTGGAAAGATCTAGCTGTTACAAAAAAATTCAAAGTTAAGATTGCTACCCAGCCTTATATTCCCAATAGCAACTTACGCCTCGGAAACATGGACCATTAAACAAGCTGAGAAAAGACGAATCGATGCGTTTGAAATGTGGGCCTATCGAAGAATTCTCAGAGCATCATATACTGAACACCGTCCTAATGTCTTGAAGAGCTTGGTATAAATGACTGACTATCAAATAGAATTAATAGACGGTACCTGAAATATTTTGATCACATTATGAGGAAAGTGGATGCCATGGAAAGGCTTGTGGTAACGGGGAAGGTAGAAGGTAAAAGATCAAGGGGACGGTCTCCGACAATATGATCCGACCAAGTAAGATCTCTCCTTGGGATGAGTATGCACGAGTCAAGTCAAGTAGCGCAGAATCGGTATTCCTGGAGATTGACTGTTGAGGCAGCAACGGTATAGTGTCACTGATACTCCTATTGGGGTGAAAAGATTGAGAGATATGTCGGTACCTAATTATTTCCCGACTTACGTTTATAGGAATTTATTTGGTTACCCTTATGAGTAGTATCGCTTTCTGGAGTTTTATATGAATAATTTTTAGTCACTATACGTACTCCTTATATTAACAGATCTCTATTTTAGCCATTAAAAACGTTGTCTAAGCAAAGGCCTCTACCAAATATATTCAATTGGTACACGATTTTTACAGTATTATTACAATTTGCAGTGCATTTTGTGTGCCTTATATATCTAGTCCAAGCTGCTAAAGCAAGAACACCTGTGTAAGTATTATTTTATTTATATATACGATAATTAACACGTTAAAAATATTTTTTTGGGAATATTGTTGAGGACCGTGGTCACTGTCGCTTAAACATTATCGGTTTCCTTTCATCGGTAAATGAAGTCGAGGGAACAGAAAGAGGTTACAGTATCCGGTGTATACAGGAAGTAATCCAATATACAAACTTGGTTTTAGATTAAAAACTGTAATACAATGAGCGAACGGACCATGTTCTACTAGTAGCGATCGTTTTAAAGAAATCGTTGCGGACGGTGAAAATGCTATACAAATTTGATTTCTGAATTCTTAATTCATCTTCAATTAATATCATGGACGATTTCGTTCGGTCTTTTTTTGACGAAAATACTCGCTTTTTAAAAGTTAACTTTGCTCAGCCCAGATCTCGATTGCCGGAAAATATGAGATAAGCATTATTCACCTTATACTTTTTGAAGCATTTGAGATGTTTCGGTTACCAAGTTTAACACAAAATCCGTCGCAGCTCTGTTTAAAACTTTTTCCAACTGTTCGTCGGAACGCTGTCATTCTTATCACTATATCCAGGCATCTAATGGAACAAATGTGGAGGATGTATGTTAATTAAATTTAAATTATAGAGAGATATCTTAGGTTAGTTTTAATTCAGATTAGTAGATTCAATACTTACCAAGTAATCAAAAGAAACCACATATGACTTTTTGGCCAAATGTCCTTTAGTCGTATGTTCTTTTGCATTTTTTTTACATATACACCGGCCTTTAAGCAGCGCCATCTCGTAAACAATAGTAAAAGCTTGAACGGACATCTGTAAACAATACATAGGCATTCAACCAGCCAGTTGTGATCAATCAGTACTAAGTAGTAGACGTGCGAACTGTATTTGTCGTAGTGATCAAAGTTCATGTGGAACTGGGTAAAACAGCTACGGAGACATTTGAATCCTTGAAAAAAGCTTACGGTGATGATTATTTATCGCGTTCACAAGTGTTTCGAGTGGTTTAGAGACTTTAAGGAAAAACGATAGAACGCAAAGGATTCTTTTCTTCCTTCATAACAACGCGCCTACTCACACGGCTGGGAGTGTGGTGCAGTTTTTGGCCCGAAAACAAGTATCCATAGTCCACCTTTCTATTCGCCTGATTTAGCTCTTCGTGACTTTTGTTATTCCCAAAAATTAGGATCCACACACAATGTTAGGCCGATTTGGAGGACATTAAAGCCATTGTGACACGCGAGTTTTGAATTACTTGTGTGTTATTTAAAACATCAAACCAAGTCAACCACCTCGATTTGGTTTGAAATACAATACGAGCATGCTCAAAAATGTTACTTTACCAGGTGTACAAGTATGAAATGCCGATTTTTTTTTCTAAAAAAACATGTTAAATTCGGAGGAATGATAAGAAGTGCTTTATTCAACGTATGCCCCATCGCTTGTTATACATTTTTCCCATCTTTCGGGCAGTTTGTGAATACCACGCCAGTAAAAATCTTCCCCTTTTGCTGCGAACCATTCATCGAGCCATTTTTTCACATCTTCGTACGAACCAAAGCGCTGCTCAGCAAGTGTGTGACCCATCGATGCAAACAAGTGGTAATCGGAAGGAGCCAAGTCTGGTGACTCAGCCGCCTGGGGTAGAACTTCTCAGCTGAGTGCTTCCAACGTGTCGCGAACTGGTTTTGTCGTATATGATGAAGCATTATCATGAAGAAAAATGACTGTGTTGCCTCTTTCGGTATTCTGGCCTTTTTTCAAGCAGCCAACGGTTCAAATCGGTCAATTGTTGTTGGTAACGTTTAGTATCAACCGTTTCCCCCAGGTTTTAACAGGTCATAATGGACCACGCCCCTCTGGTCCCACCAAACACAGAGCATCGTCGGTCGGTCGATGTGGATGGTGCGCCTGGGTCTACCTATGATTTTTTGCGCTTGGGATTCTCAAAATAAATCCACTTTTCATCCCCTGTAACTATACGATGCAAAAACGACTTCCTTTTGTACCGAGCGAGCAAAATGTCACACATGTTTTTGCGCTTTTCCATTTGCCTGTCGTTCAACTCATGTGGTACCCATCTACCGGCTTCTGAATAGCTTGTTGACTAACGCCCAATTGCTAAATTAATGCTGTCCGCGAATGCTCTTTGTTCGGTATAAATTTCGACATATTGAACACAACACTATGCACACACTTTTCCAATTTATCACTCGTGCGCGTCTGAAACTTGTTGATGACACAACAAAACGGCGCAGTGTCAATTCTTTATAGCACAAATTGCATTGGTGCACCATCTGTTGTCTGAAATCCGCATTTCATACTTATACACCTGGTACCTATTTATGTTGCAGTTCTTTAACAAAGCCATAAAGTACTGAAGTAGATAGCTTTTTGAATGCTTCTTATACTAAAACTACAACATTTTCTATTATTGTTGGTATATGCCACATTAAAAAATGTCTTTTTTAGTGATGAAACAAAATTAAATTCAACAGAACCTAAAAAACAATTAACGGAGGAAGAAGAGGATGAGCTATTTCAACCAAATATTATAAACAGTACTGTTTATATAATATCTATGGCTTTACAAATAGCTACCTTCGCTATAAATTATAGGGTATGTTAAATAATATTTTTTCTGATTGTGAGGCTTCTTGTAATACATTACTGAATGGCGTAGATCAACGTCCGATTTATGAGTACTAGTTGATATCCTATTCAAAGCCACATGTCAGCATGAAGCAGTTAACCTTTGAAATCATGTGACGATTGTTTTGGTTGCTGTTGATCGATGTCTGTTGTCTGTTATCAGTTATTGACTTAAAACAAAATATGTGCATTTTTTTAGAAGTGTCTGTTTTTGTTATAAATTTATAAGCTTTTCTTTTGTAATTCCAGGGTAATCCATATATGGAAGGTCTAACGCAAAATAAAGCACTGTTATACAGTATTGTCGCGTCAAGTTCTGTAGTTTTAGCGCTGGTCTTAGGAGTAATGCCTGAACTTTCGGCTCAATTCGAAATAATAGATTTTCCTGAAGACGTAAGTACATTTGTATTTTGTTAACCAACTTCAAAAGAAGAAGGTTTTCAATTCACTATGTATGTGTATAATCTTGTTCAATTGTGATGACGAATGACATACCAAATTTCACGTATGTATGCATTTCTAACCTTATTTAGGGTTAAATAAAGCGTACGCTTCGTGCTTCGAGGTTGTGTTCCTAGGTAATCATCCAAAAGGTTCGAAAATGATGCCTACCGCAGCTGTTAAGTACATGGGCAAGTCGAAGGCATTCGTTAGTAAGTGGGTGAAATGATAATTTTGGTTAAAAAATGTTGATCTACCAGAACGTAGTTCGAGAGGAAGTGCCGGACAAGGACAAAAAATGATTATTAGCATCTTTTTCCCAAAATTCTCAATTAACTTTGCGCCAAGCAGCTCAAAAACTAAAGCAGGAAGTACAACAAAAACTGGTTATTTAAACACAAAATTTCAACAATATTTTTATTTTTCAGTACAACGCGTTTCGCTAACAATGTAGCTTTGACAAGTATAAATAATATACAGAATTATTAGGTATAGTATTTTTCAAGATCTAAGAAAGTGATTTGGCAAATTGATGCAATAAAAACATTAAACGATCGTTAGGATCTTCGCACATACCTAATCGTAACAGGGTCATAATTGATATATATATATATATATATATATATATATATATATATATATATATATATATATATATATATATATATATATATATATATAACACATGGGCTGAAAAGTCCCGGGCCTAACACATAGATGGAGCTAGTTTTATTGCAGTAACCTTTTTTTCAGTTAATACTAACCTTCAAAAGACAGCTGTTAAAATTTCATGATATTCTATTCATTAGTTTGTGAGTTATTGTGCTAAGAGTGACGCTACTTTTGTTATTTTCAAAACAATGGATCAAAAACAATTTCGTGTTTTAATTTTACACTGCTTCTTGATGGGAAAAAATACCGTTCAAGCGAAGCAATGTCTTGAAAAGTGTTATGGGGACTCCGCTCCATCAGAAACAACAATAAAACGTTGGTTTGCTGACTTCAAACGTGGTCGTAGAGACACCGATGATGCAGAATGCAGTGGACGTCCAAATGAGGCGGTAACAACCAGAAAACATCAAAAAAATCCATAAAATCGTTTTGAATGATCGAAAAGTGAAGTTGCGTGAGTTAGCTGACATCGTAAAGATATCAAAAGAACGTGTTGGCTTTATATTGCATGAGCATTTGACTATGAGAAAGCTCTGTTCAAAGTGGGTGCCGCGTTTGCTCACTGTTTATCAAAAACAAGAACGTGTTAATGATTCTGAGCAGTGTTTGGCCATTGTTAGAGCGGCGCTGGAATGATTGCGTTGCTCTTGATGGAGATTACGTTGATGAATAAAGCTAATTTTGAACCAAAAAAACCGTGTTTTCTTTGTTAGGCCCGGGACTTTTCAGCCCATGTGTTATATATATATATATATATATATATATATATATATATATATATATATATATATATACCTTCCTTTCAATCTAATATTTTATTGGCTACTTCGTGTTTATAAATATAGAGAAAATTCTTCATTTTATCTGCAGTATTATATTGAAATAGTATGTATTATAAAGTTCAATAGTGTCGCAAATGTTTGCCCGTTGAGGCAAAAGTGATAGTTAAAAGTGTTTATTTAAAGTTAGTGGAGCGAGGCCACGAAAAGTAGTTTTCATTGATGGAGACATCAGCTTTAACAAGCTTCCCTGAACGTACAGTTTGGAAAATTGTAAATAATTCGATAGCGCCTAAAAAAACACGAAAAGACAAAGGTGTGTCGTGATGTCGTGTGTATTGATTTCTGTCAAGAAGACTTAATCCGCTGCAAAATTTATGAAATGTATGCAGAACAAGAAGTTCCTATGTTATTGTCACTTTCACGGAGGCTCTCCGAGGATAGTTGTGACATAAAATGTTCCACTACAACTTTATGACGTATTCTACGTCGTTTGGGGTTTTTGTTCAAAAAAATAGACAAAAGGCAAGTTATAATGGAATCACGGTGCTTACAAAAACTCAGAATGGAATATCTTGAAAAAATAAATACAGCTAGATCGGAAAATCGAACGATAATCTACCTAGATGAGACTTGGTATGACACCCACGACACACCCAGTAAAGGATGGATTGATAAATCCAAAAAATGCCACACCAAAGCTCCATCAAATAAAGGTAAAAGAATATTTTACTATTTTACATGCGGGGTCAGAAGACGGCTGGATACTAGAATGTCTATTTCTAGCAGCCAAGAATATTTCAGATTCCAGCTTGGATTATCATTGTGATACAACCGCTGAAGTTTTTGAAGATTGGCATCAAAACAAATTAATGCCGAATATACCACCGAATAGCTGTATTGTGAAGGATAATGCATCTTATCATAGTCGCCAAATGAATAAGGTACCAAGTTCCACCAGTAGAAAAAGCGAAATAACTCAACATATGCGAATCATTTACTATCTGAAAATCACTCTCACAAATTTCAAAATACTACACCAAGAAAATAAAGGTTATGAACGAGACTTGAAAGAGGCTTTAGAAATAAGCCGTATGAAAAGTACAAATATTTTATTAAACGAACAAACAGAAACAAATAGGTCACCCCTTTTAAATTAAGTCACATAATTGGTCTGTCGGAAATATCTGTCATTAAGACAAATAATTGTTTCAAAGTGTTTACTTAATAGTTCTCAACAAAGGATACGAAAGAATAATGGGTAGGAAAGGAGAAGCAATAAAGAATAATAATGGAGAAAGAATTATAGAAACGTGCACGGAAAATGATCTAATAATAACAAACATAGAATTTAAAGTTCACTAAAGAAGAACCAAGCAGAAAGGAAAAGTTCATAATGGACTATTTTCTGGTATGTAGAAGGTACTGGAAATATGTGAAAGATGTAAAAGTATCAAGAAAAGCAGAAATTGTCAGTTACCTTTACCTTGTCAAAATGAAACTAATAACAAACCAGGAAGAAAAAGAAGACAAAAGAAGAAAGGAAATAAAGAAGAAAATAAAAAGCTATAAACTCAAGGAGGAAATGCATAAAAATAAATACCACACATGGAGGAGCACTGGCAAAGATTCCAAGTTAGTATTGTACTAACTGTAACAGAAGAAAGTTGCGGAAAAACAAAAACAGGGAACAATTATATGAAAAGAACAAACTGGTGGACAACATAGTTACAGAAAAGCGTTAAGGAAAAGAAAAGGCTATGGACAAAATATCTTAGTACAAATACAAGAGCGGACTAGGAAAGGTACAAGGAGACAACGAAACTAGTCAAAACCATAGTAAAAGAAGTGAAGCGACAGTCTTGGAGAAAATTTGGATAAAATATGAAGAAAAATTTCAGAGGCAACCAGAAACTATTTTGCGGAACACTGAAACAACTAAGAAAGAAGAAAGACTATAGCATGAGAAATATGAAGGACAAAAATGGAAACATAATAATAGATGAAGTCAACGTAATGGAGAGATGGAGTCAACACTTTCAGGAAATAACAGAATCAGATATCACAAAGGTACAGGTAACCGGAATGGGAGAAGAAAGAGAAGTAGAATGAACTATTTCCGAAGATGAGGTCAATGAAGCCATAGCGGAATTAAAGACAGGCAAAGTAGCTGAAATCGACGAAATCACACCGGAAATGCTGAAAAGCCTGGAGGAAGAGGGAAGAACAGATTTCACCAAGTTGTTAAATAAGATCATAAAAGAAAAGAGAGTACCCAAGGAATGAAACACGGGTATTATCCTGCCAATTCATAAAAAAGGAGACGTAAGAGGGTGCCAAAACTATAGAGGCATAACATTAATGAGTCTACCAGCCAAAGTACTCGTCAGAATAATAGAAACAAGAATAAAAGACCAGTTAGAAAACTCTCTAGAAAAAACCCAATATGGCTTTAGAAAAGGCAAGAGTACACAGGACCCCATATTTATATTAAGGCAGAGTATAGAGAAGTGCATAAGTAAAAATAAAGAATTACATATAACTTTCATCAATCTAGAAAAGGCATTCGATAGAGTAAGACGAGAGGATGTATGGGAAAGTCTACAAAGATGTGGAGTAGACGGCGAAATAACAGAAGTGATAAAAAGTAAGTACGATACTACAAAAAATAGGGTAAGAACAAGCGGCCTAAAACAAGGATGTGTGCTGAGCCCTTTATTATTCGCAATAATGCTAAACGAGGCTGTGAAGAGAGCCAAGCAGAAAATGAGACCGATGATGCGGGGATACTAGAGAATGCAAAAAATCGGAATATCAGGACTAGTTTTTGCGGACGATATGGCGATAATTGCAGACACAGAAGAAAACTTACAGCACAACCTAAACAATCTAAACGAGGAACTGAATAATATAAATATGAGAATAAATGTACAAAAGACGAAATCGATGATAATAAGACAAAAGAATAAGAAACACGATATCAGGATAAATGGACTGAGTATAGAACAAGTTGAAGAGTTCATACCTAGGAATAGAAGGAAACGGAAAACTGGAAAAAGAAATAAACGATAAAATAGCAAAAGTAGGAAGAATATACAATGGTTTAGGAAAAAACATTCCTTGAGAAAAGAGAAATAACAGCAGATATAAAGATTGAGGTAGTTAAAAAATAGTAAACCCCACATTACTATACGGTAGTGAAACATGGACCCTCACAAGCAAGGACAAGAATAGAATAAATCCAACGGAAATGAGATTCCTGAGGAAAATAGATGGAAAATCCAAAAAGGAATGAAGTATTCAGAAACAAATTCAAAATAAAACCGATAGTGACAAAAATTCAGGACAGACAACTGGGATGGCTGGGACATATACACAGGATGACGGAAGGAAGACTAACAAAAAGACTATATGAGGCACGAGTTCAGGGAGCAAATAGAAGAGGAAAACATGGTAAGAGGGGGCAAGGAAGATTGCCCAGGATGGAAATATTCAGTGGAGTGAAATTAAGAACCTGACACACAATAGGGAGTGGAAGGGGCTGGTCGACTCAACTCCACAGTCTTACACCTCACGGTAGAAAGGCTTAGGAATAAGTAAGTTCTGTGTAATTACCTATCATAAAATTTGTTCATCATTTTGTACCTATTTTAGTTTATATATACCTAATAATTCTGCATATTATTTATACGTTAACGAAACGCATTGTACTGAAAAATAAAAATATTGTGGAAATTTTGTGTTTAAATAACCAGTTTTTTGTTGTATTTAATATGAGTTTCCATCAAGTAAAAACCACAACAGTTTAAAGCAGGATGGTTTGAATATATCGTATGAGACGATTTGCACTCATCTCCAGGTTAACGATATAAAATGGCGGAATACAATCATTGCTGAGCGAAAAAACACCTAAAAATGACTCGCGTGGGTAGAGGAAAACATAGGCCGAGACTGGGGTAATGTAATTGTTGCCGATGAAGCAACATTTGAGGGTTACATTATCACCCCACCAGCTTGATCAATTTTCATTAATCGAGTGGTTCAGCGCACCGTGAAACACTCTGTGAATATTCATATTTGCGTATGTTTTTTGGAAAAACAAGGACTCCTCATCTTTACCTAGAACTTGAACGCTGAAAAAATGCTCCAGATTTACAAGAAGACATTAGTACCGATTGCCAAACGGTGGTTTGTCGATAAAAATGTGAAGTAGATTCTTCAAAAGAATAACGACCCAGAGTATCCGAGTAAAACGTGTAGCCAGTGGAAAGGGGGAATCCGGTATCGTCACCCTAGATTGACCATTCCAGTCGCCCGATGCAAACACAATCGAGAACGTGTGGTCATACATCAAGCGGACGCCTCGTAGCAAAAAGGTGTTCACAGTGAAGCAGATGTCACGGCAAATTCGGGCAAGCTTTATGTCAAACATAAAATATCATAAACACATAAAGTCCGTTTGTTTGGAGTTGATAGCGCACAACATGGGTTATAAACATTAAAATGTCATAAACCATAAGCGTCCGAAATTTCTCGATCAATTATTTGCATCTTTAGTTTTAATCACCTTTATTTTCTATCTCTAAACAACAGCGCGACCTGTTTCAAACATGCCTTCAAACTTCATAATAAGCTATATAAATAAACGCATTTCAAAGTTTATTTTAATGAGTAAATGATGAAACTAAAAATTTGTATGATAAAGGCCTAAATGAGTACAGTTACAGCTTCATGATAATGAATACAATAAAATTGTTTGGGATTTTAGGAGTTATTGGAATATAATGAACCAAAGTACTTATCGGTAGGTAGGTGCCTAAGTATGCAATAAAAATATTCTGTGTAGGTATAAAAATAAAGCAGAAACCTATAATATGCTTAGTTCAAATCAGAACAGCGATAGCTTCAACTTTCATTTTTGATCCGGTCAAACTTCGCGGAGTCTGTAAATCTGCATTTTCCCTGCGAGAAAAAACAATGATACTTAACGTGCATGATGTCCTAGTGCTTCAACAGCCAACAAGCCAAGTCCATGAAATTGTGGAAACCTGTGCCAACATGAAGGGAGTTGGATCAGCAAGTAAAACGCGGTCCTTGCAACGAACCTCAGAATCATAAAGGAAAGGAGCCTTTAGAAGTCGATGAAGACTTTAAAAACGCAATAAGAAGAAAAGTACACCATTTTTTAGTTAAGAAAGAAATACCTACACTACATAAAGTTTTACAAGAAATCAGAGAAGACCAGATTTTAAAAAATGGAAATTATGAAAATCCTTCATAACCAGAATTTTCGTTGGGAAAAACAATAGAAAATCTGTTCTTATCGATAAAACAGAAATAATTTGTTAGAAGAAAGTTTCGAGCCGAAAAGAGCAATATTTTTTATGTAGATGAGACTTTGGTTAATGAGCGACACACAGTGAAAAAATTCTGGATTGACAAAAAACATTAAGAGTGCCAAACAAGCTAGGCTAATTATAGCACATATCGGTAGTGAAAACGGATTTCTCGACGGTGGCTTATTGGAATTCGAATCAAAGTCAACTAAAAGATTACCATGAGGAGGTGATGGACGAGTATTTTCAACAAATGATTGAATGTATACCAGCAGAATTAGTTATAGTATTAGACAATACTCCATAGCATTCTCGATTATTAGAACGACTTCCGACAAATTCATGGAAGAAAGCGGATATTTTTCAATGGATAAGAGACAGAAATCTCAAACATAAAGATGGTCTGTTAAAAGCGGAATTTCCCAAAATTGCGAAAGAAAATAAGGCACAGTTTAAGAAATATGCAGCCGATGGGATGGCAAAGGAACGGAATAATACAGTGCTTAGATTACCTCCATATGATTGCGAATTGAATCCCATAGAGCTAATTTGGGTACAAATGAAAGATTTCGTTGCAAGGGAAAATACCACGTTTAAACTTCAAGACGTAAGGCAATTATTATTCGCCGGAATAGAGAGGACCAAAGAGGATAATTGGAAAAATGCCATTCGACATGTTACAGAAGAAGAAAATAAAATGTGGAAACTTGACGAATACATCGAAGAAACTATGGAAATAGAACCCTTAATTATCAATTTAAGAGAAGTCCAGTCTTCAGATTTTGAAGACGATGATTGTTTTGATCGTAATTAATGTACATATATATCGTGAATTGTGAATATATACATAGATCTGTAGATTAAAAAATTTTTGGTAATAAATCTTATATTTCTATAACTTTATTCTTAAGATAATTTTATTTATTAAATACTAAAAGCAGGTTACGCTCGGACGGTTATGCTACGGATGAACCCTCATTTATATTTTATGACTATTGTATAGCAGAGGTTTTCTGCCTAAAATAGGATGAACTCTTAAAAATAATTCAGAACAGATAGCAAAATCCAGTAAAATGCATAAGAAATCTTTTTTGTTTTTGGGCGCACCCTAACTTGTATTTGCATCTACAATGAGAGAATTCTGCTATCAACTTCAAACAAAACATAAATCATAAAAATGAAGCCGGCTTAATAGCGATTGACACGCGGGGCCTATCAAGTCTCTTCTCTGCCTGCTCCATTTTAAATTCCCGTATCTTTCTTTTTTGACAGCACTCTTTGTCAGAGACCTAGCCATTTCCAGAAAATTCGTTATTCTTTTCCTGAAAATTGACATATATGTAAGTGTCGCATTAACCGTTCGTTACTTTAGAAAAAGGAATAAATCTAAAATCAAAAAAAATAAACCGCATCAACTACAAAAAGCACGTAAATCGACAAATTAATCTTGAATTCCAAAAACCAGGAATCAGATATTATTTTACACCGCCGTTTAGTAAACTTTTCCGCTGTAGAGTCGCGCGGTAAATGGGGGGCGTGCAGCGTTGCGACAGTACGATCAGGTTTTGGCTTCTCGATATCCGTCCATGGTGTTCATAACTTAGCGCGACTTGCACCAAAATTTTACTTAATTTTCTGTACTTACGAAATAGATTTTGTGTATTAAGTATTAATTACATTTCTTGCTTCTTCGTTCAGAGTGACGAGCAAGAATATGTTTTGCTAATATTTTTCTATTATAAGCGGGTTAGATTTTGAAAGTCGGCTTATTTCTTTTTTTATTTTGATCATTTATTTAGCCGTATACTGTGTGTCCCAAGAAGTTTTATACAAATGGAGAAAAAGTTTATATTACATATTACAAAAAAAAAATTATTCTTGATAAAAAGTTCTGCACCACGTGGAAATCCATAATGAAGTATCAGAAGTTTAAAATATTTGATGGTATACAGGGAAAATAAAAAATAATGATTTATAATGAAGAGTAAAGTGTGTTTAAATTTAAATACAGAGCAAAATATTAATTGAAAATGTTATAGGAACTAAAATATTATGCTCGCGGTTAAATTGTGTCCTTCCTAGTTAGTTAACACTAGTTTTTAATTAATTTCGTTTTTTTTATTCAATGAATAATCAGTCAATTATTGACGTATTTACTGGCGTCTTTTTTTGAATTTTTAACTGTGAAGGCCACAAATATAAACGTGAGCATAATTTTTTAGTTGCTATTAACATTTTCAATTAATATTTTGCTCTCTATTTAAATTTAAACACACTTTACTCTTCATTATAAATCATTATTTTTTATTTTTCCTGTATACCATCAAATATTTTAAACTTTTGATGCTTGATTATGGATTTCCATGTAATGCAGACCTTTTTATCAAGAATATTTTTTTTGTAATATGTAAGATAAAGTTTTTCTCCTCTTGTATAAAACTTCTTGGAACACACTGTATATTCTGTGTTGGTGCAATAAATATGCAAATTAATGCGTTCAGCATATGTTTTTCTTAAGCCGGGTTTCCACCAAACGGACATAGCACGAAACACAAATAAAAAAACTGTTTTTCTCAACAAAAAGAGCCATGTTTTGTAAAAAATAAACAGTTCCGAAAACATGTTTGTCGGGGAACAGTGTTTTTAGTAAACAAAACACTTTCCCATCTCGAGTCGGTATATCAAAGGAAAACAAATTTGTTCGTGTTTTTTAGTCGGTTTGGTTGAAACACCTGATTTTTGTAGTTTTGTTCTCTGCGACATTTTTACTCTACTCTTTCAACTAGTTATCAACTTTTTATTAAATGTATGTAATTTTTATGAAGAGTTTGTCAACATTTAAACCATCTTTTATATTTATTTAGTTAAACTTTTTATTCAAAATATATATATATATATATATATATATATATATATATATATATATATATATATATTTTTTATATATATATATATATATATATATATATATATATATATATATATATATATATATATATATATGTATTTAGTTACAATGGTGATTAAAAAAGTTGACTGGCAATTTTAGGTCCTAACAAATTAATTAACAATTCAAAATCGCTACTTAACATTCTGGTAAAATTGTGGAAGGAAGATCTCAATTCCCCATTTATCGCCAGTGCTTAAATCATCCAATAATTCTGCTGTGCCGTAATTAACTCTCCTTTTTAATAGAGAACTGACCCAATATCTTGGTTTTTTCTGTTTTGGCCATTAACTAAAAACAAACCACAGCTAATTATAAAAAAATCGTCGTCGGAGGACATTCTTGCGGAACTAAACAAAATGGGAAAAAGAGAACAAACACTAGCAACAAAACTTTTGGAACAGAAGTCTACAGAAACTGTTTGAAAAAAACAAAACATGTTTTGTTTTGTTTATTAAAACAGAACTGTTTTTTAAACTGTTTGGTGGAAACCTCTATACATTTGTTTATATAACATAACACAAACAATTTTTAAATTTTAGGTGTATTTTATATATGATTCTAACAGTAATATTGAAGTGCAAAAAAAGTAATACTAACAAAATATTTTACTTTTTAGTTCAAGCTGGTCTTGGTGCAAGTATTATTCGCTGACTTCTTTTTCTCATTTTTAATAGACAGAATATGTTTGTGGATTTGTGGGGAAGGAAAGGCGAAGTTATAGTTAAAAGTGTCTATACGTCTTCTTGTTCTCCTAAAAGCGACACACACGATGAAACTTGACTTTGGCACTTTGCTTTACCTGACGCGAGAATATACCTTCTTCGAGGCAGAGTTCACCGATTTAATTGGTTGGATAGAGTATTTTTTAAGAACGTTACCTAAACAAGAATAGATGCTAACCAATTCGAGACTGGTTCCTAACATTTTCTCTCATATCCTATTAAAAACAACATAGTTAAACTTTAAAATATGGGCTAATTAAATTTTGACCTCACAGAATGTGTATACGGCATTGAAATGAGTTTCATCGTATGTGTTCCCTTATTTTATTAATTTATTTTTAAATTGAGAGCAATTTGTAATTTTAAATAGTTAAATTAACAAAATTTCATTCCACTTGTATTATGTACGTTTTTAATTTTGTGTGTTGGTAGGTACAAATGATGCAGCATAAAAGAATATTATTAAAAATTTTTGTTAATAATTTTGTCTGTTTTTATTTCTTGTTTCCCATATGAAGCTAAAGGACAAAATACTAAAAATCATTTTAACATTTTGTATTGTATAAACCCTTCTTCTTCTTAGTGTGCCTTATCTTCCAAGGACGTTGGTGATCACATTTGCCCATCTAACTTTATCTACTGCCGCTCTAAACAGTTCAGTAGATGTCATGTTTCTCCACTGTCGTAAGTTTTTCAACCAGGAGTTGCGGCGCCTTCCTGGTCCTCGCTTACCGAATATTTTTCCTTCAAGTATAAGTTGCAGGAGCTCATACTTTTGGCTTCTCATAATATGGCCAAAATAAGTGCTTTTTCTTTCTTTAACAGCTGAAATCAACTTTCGTTCATTTCCCATCCGATCAAGTATTTCCACGTTTGTGGTATGCGCTGTCCAAGGAACACGCAGCATTCGGCGATAGCACCAAGTCTCAAATAACATGACCGAGAATACGTAGCATCTTAGCACTCTTGTTCTTGTTTTTAAGTTTAATTGGCAGTTACAGAATATGCTGCGCATTTTATTAAAGGAGCCTCGTGCTTTTTCAGTTCTTGAGCGTATTTCAATAGAGTGGTCCCAATCTTCACTAATTACACCTTCTAAGTACGTTATTTTTGTTTCCCGTTCGAGTGTTTGTGTACTTTAATATTTATGTTTCTATTAGGATTCTTTATGACCACCATTGTTTTTGTGTTGTTCGTTTTCAGTTTCATTCCATATTCCTCACGCGCATCAACAATTCCATTCATGAGTCATTGTAGGTCTTCTTCACTTTTCGCTAGAATAACAGTATCATCAACGTAGCAGAGGTTATTTACACACACCATTAATTGTAATTCCTTCTTTTTTATCAGAAAGTGCTTTATTGAAGATTTTCTCCGAATAGACATTGCATAACAGGGGTGACAAAATACAACCCTGACGTATGCCCTTCTCTATTTTTATTTCTTTGGACATGCGATTCTCAACTTTTATTTTGGCAGTCTGGTTCCAGTACAAACTTGATGTTGTTTGTAAGTCTGACATCAATGTTACACGATTGTAGTATTTCCATCATTTTCTCATGATTTACTATATCAAAAGCTTTTTGGAAATCTATGAAGCATAAATAAACATCGGAGTTGACATCCGACATCTTTCAGTCAGAACGCGGATGGAGAATAGTGCGTCCCTCGTTACTAGTCCATTCCTAAAGCCGAACTCTGTTTGTCTAGTACGTTCATCTAGTTTTTTGTATACTCTAGTGGATTATTTTAAGGAAGAGTTTCAAGATGTGGTTCTTTAAACTTATTTTCCGATATTCCTTGCACTTTCTGGGGTTATTCTATGTATAAACCGTACAGTGAGCAAATGCTATAACTGCCTTCTTATATTTTAAAGCCGGGGCCGCGCCGACCCTCGGCAGCACCTGTGTGCGGAACCTATGAAGCGCCCCTTTTTCGTAAATAGAGAAAAAACAATTTACGCCTCGCGGCGCCCCTGATGCTTTGGTGCCTGTGTGCGCCGCACATATGGGCGGCGCGGTCCTGTTTAAAGCATTAGATCAGAACAAAGGCAATAAACTCAACCTACTGTTATTCGGTAGGTCTGATAGTAATCTTCTTGCCGTTGACAATTTTATACAATATGTAATGAGCGCTTCAACTTATAGAAATAGTTGCAGACGCTTTAAGTTACTAAGTGCTTTGTTATAAACTAAGAGACAGTTTTAGATTGAGCCAATATGATTTTTTTATGATTTTATATATAAAAATTAGCACTGCAACTCGCTAATATAATAACCGATTTGACCTAAGATGTAAAGCTATAAATGCGTTCGAGTTCAGCCGATACCTAAAAAAGGCAAAAAGACCTTGTCAAACAACAACCGATCAGTCACATCGTTCTCGGTAATATCGAAGGTTATGGAAAATGGTATCAATCGGCATTTTTTATATCTGAATGGATCTAATATTAGCGATCACCAATATGATTTCCGTAAGCAGACATCAATAGGAGATGGCGTAATCTACGTTATATATCTTTGGAACACACAATTGAACAGTATGGAATGTCTTCAGCGTTCGCTCTTAATATGTCTAAAGAATTCGACTACTATTGTGCTATGTCTGGAAGGTTTTGTTTGTGACTCTCCAATATTTTCAGAGACCGTTCTTTGCAGGTGATAGTTGATGGATTCCTTTCCGACACGATCCTTCCAATGCTGGGGTACCGCAAGCCTCCATAATTTATTCCATCCTCTTTCTTTTTTATATTAGTGATCTGCTAGAAAAGATCAGAAAACCCAATCTAATTCTTTTGGATCTTCTCAGAGGAGTACATGCTAGAAATTCACGCCACTCTAATACACCACATACGTACGAGTATAAGGTTCAGCTTGTCACTCCTGTTAGAACTGACTTGTGTGGAATGTGGAATATCGTCTTTTTGGAATGAATAGGATATTTTTTTAACTTGGAGATCCAGTTATTTACATCGCAAATCAAGTCATTTCGAACAACAGTGACTATTGGAGCCTTTTCAACAACCTATTTTAAATAACCGGCCAAGTGCAAGTCGGACTTGCGCAATTAGTATTCCGTACGTTGATTGATTTTAAAATAAAAATTTTTGTTACAGAGGTATAAAATGATCAGTGACTTTACACAACACACCCCAAATGAGTTTTCAATAAAGTTTTCTTCCGATCTTCACTGAAAACTGATGACCTTGAAAAACGTATAAAACATCCTGTATATATTTTTAAAACCGTTTTCGTAAAACAACGACATTTCCTAATAGTGATCTATAATTAGGTCACGTTACGTTAGGTCATGGTACGAACTGTGAGAATATAAACATACTTTTTCGTTACATTGTTTGTCATATAGGTAAATAAACAGACCTACCTTTTGGTGTTTCTCCGAAATCAGCATAAAAAATTATTATGACGTAATTTTTACAAAAAACATTTTTATAAAAACACATTACAAAATATGACTTTAAATCAAAACATAGTTGGCTCTGTCGACATAAAACCATAAAAAACAAATGAATATAAAACCAGTATGGCCGCTCGGACAACTCAAAAGCTTAACTCTTTTACATTTTTCCTGTTTTATTAAAAAAAAAAACCTTTAAAATGAACCGAAGTCAAACATCTGTAGCACTGCAAAGAGTGGACTTAAAAAATTTAGATCTCCGCATCAATAATGTTCTAATAGTTGGAATTATCATCGGCAAACAACGACCAAAAATTTTAGAGTTATCAGGCAACGCAACAAACGTTACAAAAGCCGTTTGGAATTTTACTATCAGAGATTCATTGCCGCATTATATCAATGTTACTTATTGGGGTAGTCCTGAGCAGATTTTTCAAGCAAATGATAAATTTAACACTGGTGATGTTGGTAAGTATATAAAATGTTTTATGAATTGTTTGATGGTCAAAGAACATATCCAAAATATAATGTAAATATTGTAAGAGCATCTTACACTTTCTAATCAGTTGATCGAGACGTTTTGAAGATATCGCGATCTCTTGTTTTTTCATATTATATAATTCAAGCTATAAAAAGTTTTGTTTACACAACATTTCCAACTTTATATATGTATTGTAATTTTTGTTTTTATGTTCTTGATAGAAGTTTTAATACTACTTTTGGAATTACTACTTCATGTTCAGGGGCTAAGGGTGTCATATGTCCTCCTCCTCCATGGATGTAGAAAATAGTGCCCTATTAGAAACGAAACGGTTTTTTTATCGGAGGATGTTTGTTAAGTTCCAGTGTATGAAAGAGCTCTGTTTTGTCAAAAATCTCTACTCTCCCGGTCATTGATTTTTAAATTAAGTGTAAGCTTTTAAAGTTTTCTTCCGATCTTCACTGAAAACTGATGACCTTGAATTTTTTTTTTAGATATACCAGGTAAATTATTGAAGGTGATGCACTCGTGACAATTTTCGTTCAATCTACACCCTGTGGAAAATATTCCAGAATTTTTTCAAAATATTTTAATCAATACTTTTCCAGATAAGGGGGACAGCGATTTTACGCAATTTTTTAAAAATAATAGGAAGAAAAGTGTGCGCAAGTATCACATTATATATATTCTTGCACTCGTGTTTTTACAAGCTTTCATTTAATACCCCCATTCGATGACCTGGTAAAAAATTTTTTTTTCACTTCCGATTTGACCCCTCAAAACTAACCCCTCGAGTCAAAATGTAACTTTCACAACTACACGGCTCTGATGAGGCTATCAATTCCTATATTAGTGCCAAATTTCAACTTCCTATGTCAAGTAGTTTCGGAGAAAATCCGGTGTGACAGACGGACGGACAGACAGACACCGAAGTGATCTTATAAGTTTTCCGTACGGAACACTCGATGGTCTCGACAAAAGCAGAAGTGATCGAGAAAAATAATAAACAAGTCCGCGTAAACGTTACCGATATTTCAAAAGTCAATCAGCTGTTAAGGCAGCATATGTTTTATAGGGTGAGATTAACTAGAATTTAAAATTATTTCAGTTACACTTAATTCAGCCCTAGTGAAAATATTAAAAAATAATGTCTTATTTTTTTTTGGCGCCACAACATTAGATGAATGGGAAAAAATTATATTGAAAAAAAGGTAAACAAAACTTAAATGAGAAGTAGTACCTGGAAATGGGTCAGAATAAATGATTCACTAAAGTAGAGAGCATATTGCTGGGGTTTTTAAAAAAATTCAAACGATCATATTTTCTGTGCTATTTAACTTTTGTATAGATAGGAGGGTTATTCAATAAGTAAAGAAACAATTGGTCTTGACTTAAACCCACTCAACGAAACCGCTCCATACTTCTAGGAGTGCAAGTTGGCAACCTTGTGATGAGTTCTAATCAGCTGTTCCATCGAGTAATGTAAACATAACCTCAAAATATCCAGTTACTATGGCGAGTCCATTGGAACAGAAGGTATCAAGTGAAATACATTCTAGAATGTTATTACAGTGTGGACAAAATGCATGAACCGTGCGAATGTTTACAAGGGAATACATCGGTTCAAAAGTGGCCGAACAAGCGTGTGACGAGCAGAGAAGTGGACGTCCAATCTTTTGGGACTTCCAAGGGGCAATCTGTTGTGACTACTTTGAGGATGAGCGTACCGTTAATAGTGAATATTATTGTGAGTTGCTGGAAGATAAAGTTAAGATAGCTATCAAGAGCAAACGCCGTGGTCTTTCTTTAACACGACAATGCCCGCCCTCATACGGCTCGGCTTACCCAAGAAACGCTTTAAGAACTGGGTTGGGAGATCTTGCCTCATCCCGCATATAGCCCAGACTTGTCTCCGTGGATTTTTACCTCCCAAAGATGCCCTACGTGGAAAGAGGTTCATCGATAATGAAGAAGTGAAGGAAAAAATGCAAGAGTAGCTTCGACGTCAACCGAACAAATTCTTTGCCACAGGAATTAAGAAGCTAGCAGAAAGGTGGAACAAGTGTACTAACGTTGGGGGGATTATGTCGAAAAGTACGCCAAATTTTGTACCAATCCAATAAACCGTTCTTGAGCTAGAGCTATTTGTCTCATTACTTATTGAATGACCCTCGTAGAAGATATTTGCTACAACGATTTAACACTTATCTAACCGGTTAAAAATTGTCCCAACGTATAAAACACCCTGTATATATTTTTAAAACCGTTTTCATAAAACAATGACATTTCCTAAAGTGATCTATAATTAGTTCACGTTACGTTAGGCCATAGTACGAACTGTAAGAATATAAACATACTTTTTCGTTACATTATTTGTCATATAGGTAAATAAACGGACCTGTCTTTTGGTGTTTCTCCGAAATCAACATAAAAAATTATTATGACGTAATTGAAGTTCATTTTTAAAAAAACATATTACAAAATACGACTTTAAATCAAAACATAGTGGGCTCTGTCGACATAAAACCATAAAAAAACAAATGAATATAAAACCAGTATGGCCGCTCGGACAATTCAAAAGCTTAACTCTTTTACGTTTTTCCTGTTTTATTTTTAAAATGAACCGAAGTCAAACATCTGTAGCGCTGCAAAGAGTGGACTTAAAAAATTTAGATCCCCGCATCAATAATGTTCTAATAGTTGGAATTATCATCGGCAAACAACGACCAAAAATTTTAGAATTGTCAGGCAACGTAACAGACGTTACAAAAGCCGTTTGGAATTTTACTATCAGAGATTCATTGCCGCATTATATCAATGTTACCTATTGGGGTAGTCCTGAGCAGATTTTCCAAGCAAATGATAAATTTAACACTGGTGATGTTGGTAAGTATATAAAATGTTTTATGAACTGTTTGATGGTCAAACAACATATCCAAAATTTGATGTAAATATTGTAATGGCGTCTTACACTTTCTAATCAGCTGATCGAAACGTTCTGAAAGTATTGCGATCTCTATTGATCTTTCATGTAATTCAAGCGATAAGAAGTTTTGATTATACAATATTTCCAAGTTTATATAAATAAGATTCTAATTTTTATTTTTATGTTCTTGATGGAAGTTTTAATACTACTTTTGGAATCATTACTTCATTTCCAGGGGCAAAGGGTGTCATATGTCCTCCTCCTCCATGGATGTAGAAAACAGTGCCCTGTTAGAAACGAAACGGTTTTTTTTTTTATCGGGGGAAGTTTGTCAAGTTCCAGTGTATGAAAGAGCTCTGTTTTGTCAAAAATCTCCACTCTTCCGATCATTGATTTTTAAATTAGGTGTAAGCTTTTAAAGTTCCATTACATGAAAGGGTTCTTTTTTTTTGTGAAAAATTTCAAATTTCACGGATTTCGAGTTTATTATTTTGAGAAGGGTCAATTAAAAATGGTGGAAAATTCTTTGTTAAAATCGACCGGACCATGGCCGTCTTAATTTTATGCTTCTATCAAATTATTTTCTAGAGGAGGCCATTTCTGAAACGAAACAGTAAATAGATATTATTATTTGTGAATAACTTCAGGTATTTAGTAGCCCCGAGTAAATGTTAGACAACCAAATAGTGGGAGGTAAAGGCTTTGATGGGTGGGACCATTGACATAGAGGATGGACTAAGCATTAACTTCATAAAATTGACCACTCTCTAGAAAAAGACAAAGCGATTGTGCTGCCAATACCTGTCTCTTTTCTGTAGGCCTGTAATAAACAAGGCGTAGTACCCCGAAACGGAATTCAAGGCGAGAAAAGCCCCATACCCGATTTTAGTTCAAATAGAACACTTAGAAATATTATTTTTAAGAGCGCCGTAGCTCAGCAGCATTCTAAAAAGAGACAGCTACTGGCTATTCATTCGTTTTGTCTCTCTCACACTTTTGCGTCCATATTTACTTCACAGCGGTGTACGGAACACTCAGTCCATCCTTTATGTCTATGGGTGGGACATAATACATACGGCATAGAACAAGGCGGGACTAAAGATTGGAGGAGATTCGAGAATAGACGAGTGCTTATTTTTGTTTTGGTAGGATGCTAAGTATACTGGAAATGGCAAGCCATTTTTAACTACATCGTTAGAACAGTAAACATAAAAACACAGTAGCGACGCTCAAGCAAATTTTTAGATCCTGTTTTTATCACGCATGCGTCCCTAGCATACCCACAACATGGCTGCCAGCACGGTCATGGGTTGTGTTTATATCTGGATTTCAAGGAGAATCTTTTTATAACGTGCTACCAAATTCATTATTAATAATTTTCCAATAAGTAAATGAGTTGTTTGACGTTCTAACGGAATATAATTATAAAAAAGATGTCAAGAGAGTTTTTGTCGTGCGGTTAGTGCTTGTAAAATATATGTGGTATCTCCAAAGGAGTTTTTTTAGATTTCCGAAAGGTCCTAAAAGTTAATTTATTCATAATTATTTATATTCTTCTTTATATTATATAAAGTTTATCTTTCATATTAAAATTGTTTACTAGAGTTAAGTTATATTATCTGTTAAAATTCGCTAACCAAACTTTCTTCCCTCAGTCTGGGCGTACAAAGTAGTAATTCTCCAGCACGAGTGAGTTTGAATAAATCAGTGCATGGAATAATTATGTTTTGAAACATTCAAACAAAAACTTAAAATCTAATTAAGGGTTATGTTTTTAAAATTGGCACTTTTTTACTTACTATACAGCGCGCACTGGGAGACGTGTTCTCTATCCCCTTTAATCTCTGGGCGGGACTTATCTTTCAATAGTATGTGGAATTCTTCAGAAGATGTGCTAATAACATAATCACGTTTAAATTTCTTAGGAATGTGGAAATCCCGTTGAGTAGCGGTCATTTGAGTGACAGGGCCATATCGGTTCATTAGTGCAAATTATGTTAATTCAACAACAGTAGTCTTCGGAAGGCCTAATTTTGTGCCATTAACTTAGACTAAGTAACTTTGCCTGATATTAGTATTATCTGGTTATCGAGCGCTGTGTTGTGGTTTCTGTCAAAAATGTTGTGGTTTCTGCCACAAATATTCAAATGTAATATTTCCAATATAACCGCTGACTTCTTTTTGGTTTCAAATCCAAACACTTCTTTTTAGATTATTTACTAAATATATTTCAAAATTTTACTATTTAACTAAAATAAAATAATTATATTAAGGGAGAGCTGCTTTTAAATCTCAACCGATTCTTCAGTAATGTATTGGCTTCTGTCTAAAAATGCCTAAAGTAAACTTTACAATTTTCTCTAAACAGTTAAAATGTATTTTATAATATAATAGCCCTAACATTTCCACCTACTGAACAAGGTCGTTTTATGGCGGAACTCTCCATCTTCGACAATTACTATGTATGTCTTTATGGTTGTGAGAATTAAGCTTTTCTTAGTCATATTTGGTGCCGCTTAACTTTATCTAAATGACATTTTAATAAAAAGTTGTCTTGCTTGTTTGCTAGTTGCTTGTTTAGTTAGGTATAGGTCATAACAATATTTTGAAGGGAGCTCCTAAGTTATAAAATATAAATAATACTAATAAAATATAAAATAATAATAGTAAAAATAGTTGGGTTACAACAGCTGATATTCGTAATTTAAAAAAGTTTTTGACGATTTGTTGACAATAAATATTTTTTAGTTGAAATTTTCAATCCTCAAATAATTTTAAGAAAAATAGACGACCGTTCTGAACAATTCCATCCTATGGTAACTTCACCGTACAAGCTGTCATTAAATGACAAATCTGCTATCCTGAGTCATCCTGACAGCCAACAATATCTGAGTCTTTTACGGTATCCTACGAAGCCTACCGCCATGTTTGTTCCTATGCAAGATATTCATAATAGTGGAGGATCTATAAGTTGTAAGCTACTTGCTTGTGACAACTTGTATAAACTGTGTTTTTAAGGTATTTCTTACGAGAAGACAGAGAGAGGAATATGTTAGAGAAAGACGCGAAATTATTTGGTTTTCATGGTATGAAGAATGTGCCAACGTAGCTTCTCGCTTGCTTTCCGCTGTACGCAATCGCGTGTTATTTATAATAACCTTGATACTTTTACATTATATACAATAAAAATTATGTATAATTAATTAAAACGATACTTTAGATTATTTATTAAAAATATATCAATTATTAAGTATTGATAACTGATTAAAGTGGACAGAATATCAGCTAAAAACAACAGAGCTGTTACTATTAAAGATAATACAATCGTCAACACGAAACAACTAATGAAAAGAAGAAGAAATATGAACAGAGATGAGCACAAAATAGAGTGGACGGAGCTTAACAAGTTAATCAGAAAAAAGATCAGAAAAGATAAGGCCCGGAAGTAATAAGCAAGAAACTGAATAACGGAAGAAAAAAGATTAGTAAATTGCAAAATACTGAGGGACACGTAATAAAAAATAGGGACAAAGTAAACTGAGAAATAAACCCCTACTATAAGGAACTCTACAGGTCCAAAACAACAGCCAATGAAGAACAAAGAAAATGGACTGAAAAGAAAATACAAAATATAGGTTCGGAAGAACTGCCAGAGGTTACTGTAGAGGAGGTCAATAATGCACTGAAGAAAGTGAAGCGTAAGAAAGCAGCAGGCCCTGACGGTATTTTATCGGAAATGCTATTGGAGGCCGGAGAGGATTTAAAACAAGAACTGGTCAAACTATTCAACATGTGTCTAGAAACCGGCAAAATACCAACATTGTGACATACATCAGAAGTAATACTTCTACACAAAAGGGATATATCAGAAAGTTGGACAATTACCGCTTAACTTACTATTTCATATTTATAAACTTCTGACTAAAATCATCTCCAGCAGATTAAAACATAAGTTAGATTCCTACCAGCCATGCGAACAGGCTGGTTTTTGATTCGGCTATAGCACATGTGACCACTTACAGATAATAAGAGATATTTTAGAGAAAAGCAATGAATACAATTTCGAACTTTACATAGCCTTCATAGACTATGAGAAGGCTTTTGATTATGTCGAAATATGAGCAATCATCAGGTTCACCGACGATATTATAGTCATCAGTAGTAATCCACATGAGTTACAAGAAATGATAAATGAGTTAAATTACCACATCATCTTTTAAAAGAAATTCCGATCAGTGCAATGCATATATGTGATTCAAAATTTAAAAGAACGCCCGCGTCCGCTGTCTTCTTCAAGCTACGTAGCCACAACGATATTTCACTTCATAAAATATACTAAAATGTAATATGTATCTAATATTTTTGCAACAGTTAGGAGGTAAACTACTTTCATATTTTAATAAACGAAAGCAAAGTGATTTTCTCATGTACCATATATATATTTTTTTGTGACTTTTTTCTTTTTAATGCACGTACGACAACAAAAATTGTAAAAAACGCATGTTTTTGATCGAAGAAAAAGTATGGATTCCTATCTTTTACGTATTAAATATCTGAAACTTTTACAATTAATTATGGCAGTACGGCCTGGTAAACCATCTCTATATTGAAGCAGTGAATGCATGATGCTAAAATCTATTACTTCTCAAAATTTGAACCAAACTACTTTTAACAGTTACTTGTAAGAAATACCTTAAAATAGACTTGTTAGAGGTTTCCTTTCTTGAAATAAAAAGTAATCTAGATAAATATATCTAAATGTATTTCTTCAATTAAAACTAGATGCTGATATACTCGGTGCTGTTAGAGGATTGGGACAAATAAGAACAATAACCACAAAAACAAATGAAGTGCTTCAAGTTCGTGAAATTGAACTTTTTGATCATACTTGTCCAAGTTTGAGAATTAGTTTGTGGGAACCAGATTTAATAAAAAGGTACGTACACCTTTATAACGTTATAAGCTTTTTAATAACGTTATTAGTGTTATTACTATTTTTTCGCTTAAACAATGTGTTTTTGTCATCGATGAATATCCTTAACTGGTAAAGCTTTGTTGTAATAATGATGACGACATTTCTGCATAACCGTATATGGTTTTAAGGCAGTTTGAATGTAGTTTTTAAACAAACGTTTGTTAAGTTTGTTACGTTGAGGCTTTATTTCTATATTTGCGTTAGAAGTACTGACTGGATTTATGGCCAGACTGAGTACATATATTCAAGTGATGTGATATATGACTTTCTTTGTAGATCCAATTTGTGGAGACCAAGAATGACTGTCCTATTTATGACTGATTTAAAAATTGAATGGTCCCGCTATGGAAATACATACGTTGCTTCGAGTTCAGGAAGAACTATAGTAACCGAGAATCCAGATGGTAATGAGGCTAAGTTGCTTTATGAATATGCACAGACTGCCCCTATTGAAACATTTGATATAGTTGAGCAGCTACTTACGTCACTACCAAATAGTAAGAATATTTTATTTTTACAGAGTGTCCTTGTTTACTACCCAAAATCTTAGAACAAAGAAGCATATATCCCTATTATTCAAAAATGATGTTATTTTCAATAACGCAACTGTTCAATTATCAAAAAAACCGGCCAAGTGCAAGTCGGACTTGCGCAATTATTAGTGTTCCGAACGGTGATTGCTTTTGAAATAAAAATTTTTGTTACGGACGTGTAAAATAATCAATGAGTTCACAAAACACACCCCAAATGAGTTTTCAACAAAGTTTGTTTGCGATCTTTGGTGAAAACTGATTACCTTCAAATTATTTTTATTTATATATATATATATATATATATATATATATATATATATATATATATATATATATATATATATATATACCAAATAAATAAATTAGCAAAGGTAAGGCACTCAAATGACAAGAATATTGTAATTGACATGACCGTCCTGAACACGCATTGGCAGTGACAATCGGATGCTCAGAGCAAAAATAAGAATAAATCTGAAGCAGGAGAGACGTAGATTGATAACGCATACAAAGATAAAGACATAAACAGGAATAATAAAGCAAAACACAGACGAATATCGACAAGCACTAGAAAATCATATGAAATACAAAAACTACCAAACAGAACTTGATAAACTAAACGCACAAATAACCAACAGCCTACTCGTGACTACAAAATAAATAGCAACATCGACGAAAGAAAAACACAAAAATTAAGTAAAGAGACACAAATCATGAAACAGAGACGACTATTAAGAAATGATCCTACAAATTGCAGATTAGAATTGGCAGAAATAGACAAAAAAATAAAGAAAAAGGTCAGAGAAGACGTCAGACAGTACAGAAACTCGAAAATAGAAGAAACTTTGAAAGAGGGGAAAAGTTTGAAACACCTAAATAAACAAATGAGTGAAGGGAGACATCAAATAATAAAACTTATAAATAATGATAACCAAGAGATCGCACAAATCAAAGAGTTAAAGGAAGCTACAAAGAAATATTATCAAACACTATATGTCATGAAAATATCGCCATCGCCCGGGAAAGAACAAGGAAACAGAGTGATAGTAAGAAATGTGCGATCTGAAGAAATTTCCGATGTAACAACGGATGAAATAAGGAACGCCCTACAATATACGCACAGCAACAAAGAACCAGGGGACGATGAAATAACTACAGAAATGATAAAGTGTGAAGGGGCATCGATAATACAATCTTTTCGAGCTCTACTTTATTTAACAGGTCCCTCACAGAAAGTAAATTACTAACACCTTGGGTAAACGCCTTGATTGTGCTTATATTCAAAAAGGGAAACAAATTTAAATTGGAGAATTACAGACCCATCAGCCTGTTATCAATACTATAGAAAATCCTCATTAGAATCATAACGTATAGATTAACGAACAAATTAGACAGTTATTATCAACCACGTGAACAAGCGGGATTTAGATGCGGATACAGCACTTTGGACCATCTTCAGTTACATTACTAGTGGAAAAAGCATATAAAGTCATCGTGTGGATAGTAATGGTTGACTACGAAAAAGTATTTGATTCGGTAGAGATATGGGCAGTCCTTAACGCCTTAAGTACGCCTTAAATATATATATGCCACATCACAAATAATGCTTGAAGAAAAAACAAATAAAATCAAAATTAAAAGATGAATTAGACAAGGCGACTCAATATCTCCAAAGCTGTTCACGTTGACTCTAGAAGACATGTTCAAATCGCTAAAGTGGGAAAATAAAGGAATACTAATAGACGGTGAATGATTAAATCACTTAAGGTTCGCAGATGATATCACTCTGATCGCCAACATAAAAGCAGAATTAGAAGAAATGCTGATGGAATTAAATAACAAGACTCGAGAAATAGGTCTAAAAATAAACTTCACCAAAACTAAATATTTGAACAACAAAAGTGAAGATAACAGCCAGGCACTATTAATAGAAGGTGGAAGAATAGGAAAGGTACAAACGTTCATATATTTAGAACAAAAAATCGAAATATCAAAAAATAATTTGTAGGCTGACTTGGATAGAAGAGTCTCGTTAGCTTGGTCTGCGTTCGGAAGGTTACAATCTACATTTAAATTGGACATACAAGTCAGAGTATTCGATCAATATGTACTGCCGGTATTAACATATGGTAATGAAACGTGAGCTTTAAATAAAAGTATAATAAATAAACTCCAGGTAACCCAAAGAACAATGGAGAGGAGAATGCTAAATATTAGACTCCAAGATCGTATTCCTAACATTGAGAAACGAAGAAGATCAAGTGACAGATGTAATACAACGAATATCGCAAGGCTAAATGATAACAGATGGATATAGTTGAATGGAGGCCTAGAGAACACAAAAGATGCAGAGGTAGCCCACAGACAAGATGGACGGACGACATAAAAAGATTAGCAGAACACGATTGGATGCAAAAAGCAAACAATAAAGCTCCTTGGAGACAACTTGGGGAGGCTTACATCCGACTATGGATGGAATAGGTTATTGATGATGATGAAAAAGGCACTCATGATAATTTTCATTCCATCTAGACCTTATAGAGAATATTCCAGAATTTTTTCGAAATTTTTTCTTTAGTTAGAGGGGAGGCGATTTTTTGTTTAAAAATTATTTAAAGAAAAGTTTTCACGAGTATATTAGATCATATATATTTTTGAACTTGTGTTCCAGATGGCTAGTGTTACCGGCCACCAGAATTTCGTGCTCGTTGCGATTCTGTCCAGTGTTTTCTACTGGTCCTTACTGCACTTATTTAAGTTTCTAATGGAGCACTGATTTGATGGGACACGATTTTATGAATACATTCTCTACTGCTAGAACATTTTTGGTACCATCGCGCGAAGTGGTGATTTAGTTTCTTTAGGACAGGTATCTCCGCACATAAAAGTGACGAAATATTGAATTTGGAAATATTTATTTAAAAGGAACCGAATAAACTTGTACATCTAATAAAGAAGTTCGCAGTGTCTGCTTTTAATAGATAAATGCATAAAATTGCGTAGCCGCGTGTCTCTGACGTGATTGGGTATATCCACAAAAATCATCTTCAAGGACAACAAGGATAAGGCTTTCCTCGCCAGACTCCATTGAATTTTAGGCACCAACTAAAAAAAAACGGTCACGTGCAAGTTGGACTTACGCAATTAGTGTCCCGTGCCGTTATTGCCTTTAAGATAAAAATTTTTGCTACAGAGGTATAAAGTGATCACAAAACACACCCTGAATGAGTTTTCAAAAATCAAAATCTCGGATTCGGACAGACATTTGTTTGCGATGGCTAAAACACCTTTTGGATAAGATCAATGTTATTCATATAGTTGGATAGACTATTATTAACACATTCCAAAAAACGTATGTTAAAATCTACGATCGTTATTTTGATTTAAAATCCTGCTTCCTAACATTGAAATTCATCTATAATAATTAATTTTACTCGGCTTAAATTACACGCTCATGTGTTCGCGAGACTTGGAGATAAATCAGACATGCCATAATCGCATTGCGAAACCGAAAGACTCAACGCACTATGTACAGTTTGCCCCCCGATGCCCAAAGCTGCTTTCGATATATAAGCGCACAATGAGTGAGTATTACTGATTGCACCGAATATGTATAAGTTTCCATTAAAAAAATCTCCATTATATTGTCAAATCTTACACTTTTTTTTATACTAGGTGAATCATCAAACGGAATTCACTCGTAATAATTTTCGCTCAATCTACACTTTATGGAAACTATTCCAGAATTTTTTCAAAATTCTTTGATCAGTACTTTTAGCGATGGGTAGGCTGACAGCGATTTTTTACCATTTTTTTTTTAAATAATACAAAGAAAAGTGTGGGCAAGTATTACATAATATATATTTTTGAACTCATGTTTTCACAAGCTCTTATTTGACACTCCACTCGAAGACCTTAAGTCAAAATTTAACTTTCAAAGCTACACGGTTCTGATTGGGCCATTAATTCCTATATTTGTGACAAATTCAAACTTTCTGTGTCAAATAGTTTCAAAGAAAATCAGGTGTGAGAGACAGACAGACGGACACTGAAGTGATCCCCTAAGTGTTCCACACGGAATACTAAAAATAATATTCTTCTATATAATTGGTGTCACATTACTTTTCGAATTTTGGTGCAGGTGGTCTGAGTACTTTATTCGGGTTAGCTTAATTAGAAAGATTTTTAGGTAATGCTAAATATTTGAGAAAGGGGAGCTATAATTTACAGTTTTTAGTTTTTTTAGTATAAACTACACTATTTTAACTACTTTTTAAAATTTTATTCGGCTTTAAACTTTGTGCTTAAAAACAATCCTGAAAGTTTGGTTATAAATGGACTACCTGCACCATACACTAACATATATATGTTAGTGTGTGACTAATCCCAGTTCGTACTACAAAAAAATGCAGAAAAATATATTGTGGTTTAACGGCAGAATGTTTTATTCCCTCATTAGAAGTGTGGAAAGTCCACACCAATCGACACTATCTGTGTTTCCGTTTAAATTAGAAGGTCTCGTGCTAGAGAATGTATTGTTTCGTAAAAAAATCACCCCCAAGATTTTTGCATTTTTATAGATTTTAAAGTCCCTAGATCACCAAAACCATAACTTCCTATTCCAGTCGGTATTCCTGCCTGCTACACTTCAGCTGAAGAAAGAAATGAGATATGGATTTCAAATGAGACACTCTTAATTTTAAGTAGGAACGGAACTTGATCAATTTGCTGTAGGAGTAGTGGGTGGGGGTTATTAGGTATTGTATACTTTGAATTGTAGTGAAAGTATTTTTCCTGGTTTTTGGTTGGTAAGGAACAAATTTTAAGCATAACTATTTTGTGCTCAAACATGTGTGTGGTTTAAATGAGTAGGAGTGTTTTGTATGTAGCCTGTTATCAATGCAAACAAAATATACTTAATTATTAAAACATAAGATTATATATAGAAAAAAATGATGAGGTGTGACAGATACACAGACAGACCTAGACACCGAAGTGTGTGTGTTCGTTACGGAACACGAATAAATGAATAAACATCGCTGTCAGTTTCACCAAACAGAAAGTGGTGTCCGCCACTTGGTAGAGCCACAACTTCGCTAATACTGCGCAGAGTTGTACCTCTGGAAGGGCTCTATTAACTTTTTGGTATATTTGTATGAAAGCATGAAACCATTACAAATCAATAATCCTCAATGTGTGAAAATTTGTATGACACGTCTGAAATATTCGTAGATTTTTGATGAGGAAAAATTATATTATTTCTGCTAATACAAACTAACTAATTATTTTCCGAAAGAACGCAAAAAGAAGCATTGTTTGTTTTAGGTGATTCAACTGATGATATTATCAGTGTAAAACAATTACAGGACCGTATAAATGGTTGTATCGAAAGCAAACAGAGCGGAAGTAAGTCGTTTACCGTCATTATGTTTGTCTTTGTTACTCATTTGGATTTGGATGGTCTGTCTCAAACGCTTATTGTAAAATGGTAACAATAATGTTTTATTATTTAGATTTATTTTAAATTTGAAAAACTATTAATAATTTTCTGTTTAACACATGTTTAAAGTTATATAAGGTGTGCTGGGGTTTCAAATGCTTTTTTAAACCAAATATCATTTTTTATGCTAGTAAAAACGTAACGAAAAATGTGATGAAAAAAGTGGAATAAAAGGAAAATCCAGTAGAAAAAAAGGGAAGATTTGAAAAAAGAACCATTGTATCATTTGCATGAAACGCTGAGTTTACAGCGCGATTTCCAAGATATGTAATCACAGTCATTTAATTGGAATCCGGTGTAGTTAGCTCTAGTGTAGCTTAGTAGAAAACGCCAAAAGAAATAACATACGAAACGGTCAAAGTTAACCTAACCAAAACCTATTTGATGACGAAACGTGACCCAATATATGTAATATTCCTATATAGCTAGCGCCCTATCTTCGCCCGTAAGCAAGTGCCGTTAGAAAGAGAAGCAAAGAAGAGAAGAGATTTTACTAATGCGCACGCGCGCCTCTTATAATGCATTCATTTCATGTATAAAGAAAAAACGCGAATGGAATATTTTTATGAATTATATTAATATATATATATATATATATATATATATATATATATATATATATATATATATATATATATATATGTATATATATTAATATAATAAATTATATAGCTAAACTAATATTATCAATAATAGTTATATTATATAATTAAACGCATGCGCAGTTTGTGCGAAGTTTTGAGCTAGGGTGCGAGGGAGGAACGATCGTCTACACTCTACTAACGGCGACACACTTCTCTCTCAATCTAGCTATACAGGAGTATTACATATATGGTTTACCATATTACTATTTTTTACTTTATTGAGGAGGTTGCGATAATAAAATTCCCAAAAAATTCACTGTTGTAGAAAAATGAAATTAAAAGATATTTGTGAAGTTTTAGTTGATTCGTCTCGCTGGTTCACGAGCTTTTAAAATAAAAAAATTTTCGATAACAATGATAATTAAACGTAGAATCAATAAAAAAGATGGCTATTTTTCATTGTAATATAATAGAAATAATTAATATAATTTAATTTTTCATGATTGGTAACATTCTTCGTTATCCATGTGTTTAGCATAATTCTACCCCCTTGCCCGTCACCCCGCGACGTACTGCCCGAACGGCATTTAAAAAAATCAAACAAAAACAAAAGGAATAATTCTAAAACTACCGGAATTATAAACTATGGTCTTCAATTAAGCAAGAAATATAGTCAAGTAACACAATTAAAATTTAAAAACTCTTAATTTTGCCCAATGGATTACTTGAAATATTACTACGTTTTTGATTAATTTATTGTCAATTTTGCTTTTAGCGACCGCTGTAAAACAATTATAAAAGGTGTCAAATGTGAAAATACGGAATGCCCAGTTGTTTTTGAAAATGAAAGTGCCAATACAGAAGTAACGTTTGACATGAGAGTAATGGTCTCGGATCATACCGGAACGATGACGAACTGTCGATTGAGCGGTCAAGCAGCAGAAATTGCATTAAATTGTACTGTAAGTTGCAACTTTGATATTTGACAGCGTACTGAAATAGCTCGATAACAAAATAAAACCTTTATTTTTTAGTACTCAGTATATATCACCACTACACCAAGCAGTTTATTTTTGCACTCGGCGCGCGTTTCGCTAACCATTTAGCTTCATCAGGAGTGATGATTGACTAAAGCTAAACTACAAATTCACCCTATTTATACTTTGCCTAACCCTTGAATTACTCAGGCGGGACTAATGGCATAGGCGAGGCCATCAGTTCCGGTCAAGTAACCAGTAGAGGGGACTATAAGGAATAGGCCCTCTGTCTTTATTTAAACTACTTTTACATTTTATAATTTCAATACTTTCAAATCCGTTCAACAATCTCCTATCAGATACGTTTTTAATTAAACTTAGATTATCTAATGTTACAGTATTATCCGCTTCAAGGGCATGTTCGGAAATGCTAGAGTTTTCTGTTCTACCGTATTTTAAGTGTGCTAAATCTTCTTTAAATCGTGTTTCAATTGACCTTTTAGTTTGCCCAACATACTTTTTGTCGCAATCATTAGAACTAATTTTATAAATTCCACTTTTCTCATAATTAGGAATCTTCTCTTTGGGATTTCCTAAGATATTCCTCAGATTGTCCTATCACTTATAAACTAAGGTGAGGCCTACCTTATTAAATACCTTATTGAGTGTCCTGCTATATTTCGGATTATATGGTATGGAGACATACTTAGTCTTATTTTCTTCGCGTGTAAAAAAGGTGGAATTCTGAATATTTAACCTGAGCTTATGTCTATTTATTAACTTGTTTACTAAGTCTTCGTCATAACCATTAACTCTAGTTATATTTCTAATACGATTCCTTTCATTATTGAAGTTTACTCTATTCAGAGGAAAAGTGACCAAACGAACTAAAAAATGGAATGCGGCTAATTTGTGTTGCTGGCAATGAAATGAATCAGTTGCATGGTATAGGTATGTGGATGATGTTTTCGCGATTTTTGATACAAAGAAAGCAAATATAGATGATTTTGTTTCCAAATTAAATAGCCGGTATGATTCCATTAAATTCACTTACGAAATTGAGAACAAAGAACAACTGTCCTTTCTAGATATTTTAATTATTAAAAATAATAAAAGATTAGAATTTGATATCTATAGGAAAGACACAATAATAGATAGATATATTCCTATAGATTCATTTCATTGCAAACAACACAATTTAGCCGCATTACATTTTTTAGTTCATCGTTTGGTCCCTTTTCCTTTGAATAGAGTAAACTTCAATAATGAAAGGAATTTTATTAGAAATATAACTAGAGTTAATGGTTATGATGATGCCTTAGTAAACAAGTTAATAACTAGACATAAGTTCAGGTTAAATATTCAAAATTCCATCTTTTTTACACGTGAAGAAAATAAGACCAAGTATGCCTCCATACCATATAATTCGAAATATAGCAGGGTACTCAAAAAGGTATTTAATAAGGTAGGCTTCACCGTAGACTATAAGTCAGCAGACAGTCTGAGGAAATCCTAAAGATAAGATTCCTAATTGCGAGAAAAGTAGAATTTATGAAATTAGTTATAATGATTGCGACAAAAGTATGTTGGGCAAACTAAAAGGTCACACACTTAAAATATGGTAGAACAGAAAAGTCTAGCATTGCCGAACATGCCCTTAAAGCTGATCATACTGTAACAACAGATAATCTAAGAGTAATTAAAAATGTATCTGATAGGAAATTGTTGAAGGCATACGAAAGTATGGAAATTAAAAAATGTAAAAGTAGTTTAAATAAAGATAGAGGGCCTAGTCCTTATAGTCCCCTCTACTGGTTATTTGACCGGAATTGATGGCCTCGCCTATGCCATTAGTCCCGCCTGAGTAATTCAAGGGTTAGGTAAAGTATAAATAGGGTAAATTTGTAGTTTAGCTTTACTAAGTTGGGAATGTGGAATCTTTGGCACAATGATACTACTCAGTATATGTCACCACTACACCAAACACTTTATTTTTGCACTCGACGCGCGTTTCGCTAACCATGTTAGCTTCATCAGGAGCGATGATGAAGCTAACATGGTTAGCGAAACGCGCGTCGAGTGCAAAAATAAAGTGTTTGGTGTAGTGGTGATATATACTGAGTAGTTTAGCTTTAGTCAATCATCGCTCCTGATGAAGCTAACATGGTTAGCGAAACGCGCGTCGAGTGCAAAAATAAAGTGTTTGGTGTGTGGTGATTTATACTGAGTAGTGTATTGTGTCAAAGATTCCACATTCCCAACACTATTATATTGTTTATTAAAGATCAACTTATGTAACACATGACTGAAATAACGCAATCGAATACTTCGGAGAATCTCGAGCGATTGCATTTGATATATTCAAGGCATTTGGTCATGTTTGGGACGATTGATTGTTGGCTAAGCTACGCTCTTATGGTATGTCTGAAAAGTTCTGTTTATGGCTCTTGTGTTTACTCAGAGCGTTCTTTACCAGTAGCAGCCGACTGATTTTGTTTTTAATTCCCCCACAATCAACGGCGATGTGTCCAAGGCTCCATACTGTCTCCTCCTCTCTTTCCATTTACATTAACCATCTGCTGGAGAGAACCAGGAATCCAATCTATAGCTTTGCCAATGTACGCTTATTTCTTTATTCATTTTGAACGCTTGAACATCGGCTGCTTATGCAAATACCCGCAGATAGCTGGAAGTCGTTCAACTTAACAAAGACCTGGAAGAAATTCTGTCTTTGGGTGACGGTACCCAAGTAGAATTTAACGCTATAGAAACCCAGGCGGCAGTTTTTATTTCTAAAAAAGTTCATGTTGCTGAACCCAACATATTTATATCGGGGCACTCCATTTTTCTAACATCGTTGCTCAATTTGCTGGGCGTTAATTTGAGAGCAAATATGTTTTGGCATGAACATGCTGCACGCATAGTAAAGGGAGCTTCTTAAATACTGAGAATATTATTTCGAGCTAGAAAGCTTTACACTCCACACCTGTTAATACGGTACAAAGTCTAAATTCGAGCAATGATGAAATACTGCTCCCAGGTTTGGGGCACTGCTCCCAAACATACACCGTACATTTGTTGGATTTTATTCAGAAGAGAGCCGTATTTTCATGGTAAAGGTTCTATGGATGTAGCACCTTTCATTCGTTCCAAAATGGTGCATGCTAGGAATACAAGTCGTGCTAATACTTCACATCCGTATGAAGTTCAGCTTGTCATACATACATAACATGAATCCGCACTAGCGCTTTAGGTATTTCCCTGTAGCACGTGTGCTATGATCATAAAAAAAATTTTAATTGGTGGAACTCACACACTGAGGTCTTATTAGAAATAACGTTTTTAAAGGAAACTATCGGCAACAGTTTTATAAATATTCATTATATAACTTGTGCGAAACAGTACTTACATGTCTCGATAACACTGGTCAACAAATAATTTTTTTTTTGATTTTTTCCTCTAATTTTTTTTTAGTTTTCGGCTTATTGTAGTGTTCTGATTTCGAACCCGATATTAGGCTTTCTCTGACAGCTCATGTTTTTTAATATTTTCTGTCTACCCTAACTTAGACGACACCCGCAGTTTTTTAAGATTACCCGACCCGGAATAATTATTTTTTTAATTTTAGATATGGCGACACGTACACGTTGTTTACACAATTCGGATTGTTTTTGCTATATTTGTGGCGAATACATCTTTGAAAAATATCGAAAACCTATCTCGGACTTTGTTAAAACTACCTATTTTAACCACTTTCAAATAATATTGTGCAATCAGAACAGGCAATGGGTACCTCATATTGTGTGTCAGAACTTTATTGTGTGTCTGTGGCAATGGTCGAATGGGAAAAGAAGTGCTATCAGATTTAAAACACCGATGATTTGGTAGGAACCCCAAAATCACCATGACGACTGTTATTTTTGCGTCTTAATTATAAAGGGCATAAATTCTGGAAATCGAAATAAATGGTCATATCCTAAATTACCCTCCGCTCAACGACCTCTTCTATACTCTGGTGAGATACAAGGAGCATCATCTAAATGCTCTGAAGAACCAGATCTTATGGAAATTGAAGACAACATAATGGGCAATACTGATTCGGATTTCACATGTAGTCAGTCATCAGATCCTCAACCTTTTAATCAAAAGCAATTGAACGACTTAGTAAGGGATCTAAATTTGTCAAAAGAAGCTTCTGAAATTTGGGTATCTCGTTTAAAAGAAAATAATTTACTTGCACCAGGAACCAGAATTACTTTATATCGGACTCGAGAAAAGAATTTGTTACCATATTTTTCTAGAGAATGATTTAGTTTTTTGTAATGATGTCAGAGATATTTTGGAAAAGATGAGTTCACAACGATACCAACCAAATGATTGGCGTCTTTTTATAGACAGTAGCAAGAGAAGCTTAAAGTGTGTGCTATTTCATAACGGTAACAAGTATGGTTCTATACCTATTGCACACTCTACTACTATGAAAGAAGAGTATACAACTATTTCTTCAGTAATGGAAAAAATTAAGTATCGAGACCACAACTGGCTCATTTGTGTAGACTTAAAGATGGTTAATTTCTCCTCGGACAACAGGGTGGATACACGAAATACCCATGTTTTATGTGTCTGTGGGATAGTCGCGACAAACAACGTCATTGGTTTCAAAAAAAGTGGCCAGTACGACAGGAACTGATGATTGGTACCAGAAATATTATTAATTTGCCCTTAGTAAATCGAGACACCATTATACTGCCACCACTTCATATCAAACTGGGCATTATTAAACAGTTTTTAAAAACCCTTGACAAGCTTTCCTTTCACGCAGTTTCCAGAAAATTGAAAGCGGGTATTTTTGATGGGCCACAAATTAGACAACTTGTGAAAGACCCAAATTTTGTGAATTCAATGAATGAAGTCGAGTCTAAAGCTTGGAAATCGTTTATTGTGGTGATTAAAAATTTTCTCGGAAACAATAAGTCCGACAACTGTTCTGAGTTAGTTAGGCCATGTTATCCAATTTGAAAGATCTGGGCTGCAACATGAGTATCAAGATTCGTTACTTACATTTTCATTTAGATCGATTCCCAGAAAATCTTGGCGATTTCAGTGAAGAGCAGAGTGAAAGATTTCACCAAGATATACGCACAATGGAAGACCGTTATCAAAGAAGGTGGGACATCTATATGATGGCCGATTACTGTTGGAGTTTACAAAGAGATGATCCTTAAGCCGTACATTCAAGAAAATCGCATAAAAGAACGTTTCATAGTGTTTAATTATATCAAACAGAAAAAATGTATTTTTGTTCCATTTTTGAAGAAAATTGTAATTTCATATAAATAAAGAGGTAGAGTTGATAGCATTAAATCAGTGCCTCAGAAATACCCTATAATATATATAAATTTCAGGAAAGAATGTTAGTGTTGACCAGTGTAATTTATACGATTAACATGTAAAATGATCTTTAATTTCAATGCTCTGCTTTAGACATCAATTATACAGTTATGGGTGGTGCATAAATTTGTTTAAAACTTAATAATCTGAAATGGCCTATATAGTATGTCATTTCGATCTACTGTAGAGCTCACCTTGGTAAAATTTGATACGCGGGCTTTTCAGAAAAAGGAGGGGGGGTCAATTAGTGGTTATCGGCAGTTGTCAGTGATAGGTTAATGTTTATTTTCAGAAAAAAGTTCAAAAACGGCCTCCTCCGATTTTTTTCTCAAATTAGTTGATTTTAGGCCTATTCAAAAAAAAACCTTTTTCTGAAAAGCTCGCGTATTGGAATTTGACCCCCATCTTGTTAACTGGAAAAATAAAAATTGTTATTATTTGCGGTTTATTTTTTTAGGCCAAAGAGTTTTCCTCAATGTCCGACGATCAAAAGAGCCATTTAAAATGGAAATACTTGTTGGAAAGATGTAAAGTTAGAATGGCAGTTATTTTTATGATGTACCAGAACCCAATTATTTCAATACTTCAAATTCAAAAGGCCGATAGTCTTGAAGTTGCTAGAAAGTTACCAGTTTATTAGAAATAATTTTTGTTTTCATAGTTTTCTTATTAATTTTCAAGCCTATGATTTCACTAATGACATTAGTAAGGAAAATAATAATTTTACAGATCCATTTCTATACATGCATTACTTACTATAACATAATTTTTCGTTCTCCGGCGGGCTGACAAACAGCTGGTCGCAACAACATATAAACATAGAGATATTAGAATAGTGGCGATAAATTATAGAGCCTGCTGTAAGTAAAAGCGTCGTTAAAAAGAGAAAGAAATAATATGTGTCACTCTCTCTCTCTCTTATCAGAGCGAGCGAAGAATACGAATAACATTCTCGCACGGGTACGCACTCTAACTTAGTGTTGTGAGCGTGTGCCGAGTAAGACAGACAGAATGACTCATATTATTTCTTTTTTTTTCTATGAACGCCACACTTCTCGCGAGAACATAACTCCTCTATTTTAATATCTCTATGCATATAAATTGATAAGTAGGGTTAAAAATTTTTTTCGATCATAACAATATGTGATTCAAATAGTTATCGATATATTGTTAATTATCGATAGTTATGGATATATCGATATATAGTAATTGATGACTAAAAATTTAAATATTTGTTATTAATTGTTTTTTATACCTATTAACTTGTTTTGTACTTATGTGTAGTTATCGTTGTTACTACTTTAGTTAAGCGTCTGTAAAATATAAATGGATTACTAAATAAAGTTTTTTTCAAAGACATCTCAAATAATTTATTTTAAATATGTAGTAGTATTTAAGTCGATTTTACACAGATAATTTTGTTGTCACTTTAGTCATTGATATATTCAGCAATTTAATTATCAAGAAATAGTAATTTTGTATTACAAACAGTATTCATGTTGGTAATAAAAGGGGATACCGTTATACAATGTAAAGACAAGAGCGCAAAGAAAACGTCTCTGAGATTAATCTTCCGTTTTGATTGGTATTGGTAATTCCGCCAAATTCTGGTTGCTATGAACATCTTTTCTGTGTTCTTTTGTTTACAGTGTTTTAAAATGGTAGTCTCCCTTAATTACAGATGGGAATTCCTCAAATCATTGAAATATAGAAGATAATCTTTAATTTTACTAGCAAATTCTGGTTGCTGTAAACGAATTGTCTGTTTTATTTTGTTTACAGTGTTTTAAAATGGGAGTCCTCTTTAATCATAAACGGGAATTCTTTAATTCATTGAAATATTTCAATTCTATATAGAACATTCTTTCACTTTACACAGCAAAACTTAGTTAACTGGCTCAATTTATCAATCAATAAACTGAGTAAAAAAAACCGTCCACGTAAAGTCGTTCTTAAGGCACTTACTGATTCCTGTCAGTGGCGAACTTCATCTTATTTTGTGGTGGTGATTTGTGGCCTAAGGCACAGAATATATAGCTATCACTATGGATGCATTTTTTGTGCTTAAGGCCCGATTCTCTGCTTAATCCAGGTGTATAAGGTTCATATTCATCAAAAACATTTTATACTCGTATCCATAGGTTTATTTAAGAGGTTAACTTAAATCTGATAACCTATTAATTATTTAGCAATAAGTAACGTCGCTAATTATTGTAGGATTTTTCTTAGATTCCAATTTTATTAATGTTTTAAGTGGTTAGTCTAACTTTATTGGGGACCGCCCAAAAAACACATTCACCTATGCGTTTTTATTTTTACCATACATGTTCATATATGTTCATGAAATACGATTTCTTTCTTTTTTAAGTTAGGCAATTACCGTACATTGAAGATAAATAACCAATTAGAGCCATACATAGACATAGAAAATGGACTGAATGTTCCGTATCCCGCTGTGAAGTAAATATGGACGCGAAAGTGTGAGAGAGACAAAGCGAATGAGCGGCCAGTAGCTGTCTCTTTTTAGAATGCCGCTAAGCTACGGCGCTCTTAAATATAATATTTCTAAGTGATCTATTTGAACTAAAATCGGGTATGGGGATTTTCTCGCCTTGAATTTCGTCTCGGGGTACAGCGCCTTGTTTATTACAGACTTACAGAAAAGAGACAGGTATTGGCCGCACAATCGCTTTGTCTCTTTCTAGAGAGTGGTCAATTTTATGAAGTTAATGCTCACTCCATCCTCTATGTCTATGGAGCCATACTGGTAAATAATTTATGACGTCATGGATTTATTGATCGGTAGAACGTTATCAAATAAATTTCCCTATAACTTGTCAAATAATTGTATCTACTGTCCCAACCTGAACTAACCTGTTTAATATTTTTTCACTGTCAATCTGTGGAAGTTTTCCTGCTTTTTCTAGTTTAAATAATTGTTAACAATTTTCAGTACAAGATTTGGAAATATTTATTTGGTTTTAAAAAATGTCGGAGTTGTAAGTAGCAAAAATTTCTTTGCCGAGACGTTCTATTTTCAGGCATCTGTTCCAAAAGAATTGCATATGTGTTGATAACTTTTTAAAAATTATAAAAGACCGAAAGTATCCTATAGGATTTGTTAATTTATTAACTAGTTGTTATTACATATTAATTTGTAATAATGTATGGGTATAAAACGTAAATTTAGATAAATGTCTAACTTTTTACCAGGGTTTCTATCAACTCTCATTTTTTCTCTAAAGCTACCATTATATGGGCTGTCTCTTGGCGGTTTAGTGGTCAATAAATTGACAATATTTTCATAAAAAAATACCAATTTTGGGATCATTTTACACATGCCATTTCAGTTATAGAAATACGAACTTCATTATGATGTTTTTTAACATTTTTATACCTTCTACTTTATATATGGATTTATAATGTAAATTTGCTACATATTGACACTTCAAGCAAATTATTATTCACTATGAAACAACTATGCAGTAATAACCTAAAACTGTGGTAGTAGACAGAAAAAACTTGTGAAGAAATTATAGTTTGTCATTTTTTTGACCATAAAATTACAAACAAGTTCACTCATTCGTATATGCATTCATACTTTTTTAATTAATAATTGTTTATTGCTAGTGATAATTTAGTTATAAACTAACTTTAAAGCTGTGTTTTACCACTATTAAAAAATATTTTAATCGTGCTATACCGTGTTAATATGTATAAGTGCTAAGCTACTTTGGGAATTTAGAATCTTTGGCACAATGACACTACTCAGTATATATCACCACTACACCAAACACTTTATTTTTGCAGTAGACGTGCGTTTCGCTAACCATGTTAGCTTTATCAGGAGCACTAAATTACCAATTACTCAAACGGGACTATTGGAATGGGTAGAGGCATCAGTTCTGGTCAAGTAACCAGTAGGGGGCTATAAGGAATAGGCCTCTGTCTTTATTTAAACTATTTTTATATTTTCTAATTTTCATACTTTTATATATGTTCAACAATCTCCTATCAGATAAATCTTTAACTAATCTTAGATGTAATGTTACACTATCCTCAGCTTCAAGCTTATCTTCGGCAATGTTAGATTTTTCTGTTCCACATTCTAGTTTCTATTTATTCTGTTCTAGCATGGCCAAACATGCCTTTGAAGCAGTATAATACTATAACATTAGATAAGAGAGACTGTAACATTAGTTAAGATTAATTAAAGATGTATCTGACGGGAGGTTGTTGAACGTGTGTGAAAGTATGAAAATTAAAAAATATGAAAGTAGTGTAAATAAAGACAGAGGGCCTATTTCTTATAGTCCCTCTACTGGTTACTTGACCAGAACTGATGCCTCTGCCCATTCCATTAGTTCTACTTGAGTAATTCAGATGTTAGGCTAACTATAAATAAGGTAGATTTGTAATTTAGCTTTAGTGAATCATTGCTGCTGATGAAGCTAACATGGTTAGCAAAATGTGTGCCGATGGCAAAAATAAGGTATTCATTGTAGTGGTGATATATACTCAGAGGTGTTAAGTTGTATAACAAACCAGGTATAAATACCTTTTAAAAAAATAGTGATGCTAAAAGGTTCTTCTGTGTTCAGATTTAATATTAAAGTAAGTTTTATTGTCCAAAGATATAAAATCTTATTGAAATTATGACTTGAAATGATATATAAATAATAAAGATCTGTATTAATATTTTGATAGTGGTGATTTATGGCTGTGGTGCTGAATTTTAGTTATTTGTTTATTACTCCTAGTATCAAGTTAATTAATAAAAGCTAATAAAAATTACATGATTTGATATTTAAAAATTACTTTGTATACTGATCTATATCAAGCTAGTGGTGCCAGTGGGATGTTTACATACATAAAACTTTTCATTTGCTTTGCCCAAAGCCTTAATGCTATACATACAGTGTGATATTCAATGTATGCACTAGAGATTTTATTAAAGTAGAGAAACCTTTGGCACAATGTTTCAGTTAAAAACAGTACCAAAGTCTAGTTATGCATCGCAAATGTTTATTTTGTTACCAAATACCAGTTTTTGTATTTTAATTTGTTTATACTCTATAAAACTAAAGTTGAAAATATCTCTTAGATGCATGAAGTCTACAAAAAGTGCAAGATAGGTAAAAAGTCATACCTTTTATCGATCTTTGGTAGCTAAAGTTAAAAGTGAACTCAAATGTCTAAAATTGTTGGATAATAGGTTGAAATATGATTGTTAGGTGGAGATAGTCTCCAACGTATTGATATGGGGAAGTCTCATTTTTAATTAAATTACTTGATTGTTATTTATTTAACTATTTTGTATTTAGTAATGAAGATATGCTGAATGATGTTGATGATATTGATTTGGGTGAGGCTGATGAAGATGCATTACTTAAAGATGATGATGAGGGAGATGGAGATGTTCTTGATATTGTTCCAGAAGAAGAGTTGGGAGAATCTCTTGATGGTAATTAACCCTTACATTTTTTAATATGTTTAAGGAAATGTTGAAGAGATCTGTAATTAAATACAGGCTTTTTTTTATTATTTATAAATCTTTTGGTCATTTAAAGAGTCTTTGATTTATTATTAAAATATAAAATGACAAAAATAATAAATATCCCGTCATATAGAATAAAAAATTTATAAAATTAATATTTAATTTAAGGTTGGCAGTTTTAGCAACAGCAGGCATTGCTTCCAAAAATATGTCTGGCTAACATATAGTTTTTAAAAAAATTTGTTAAAAAATATATTTAAATTAGATGTAAATTTATTTATGATTGACTAAATTGATAAAATATTTTTTTTTATTCATAAGGTCTAATATGTCATATATAATATCACATAAAATTTAAACTCGAACTTAAATTATTATATTTTAAGATTCCAGAATTCAGCATTCTGAAGTAGAGGAGGAAATTGAGGAGACTCGCCATGAAAAATTTGCTGTAGAACGCCAACGAATAATAGTTCCTGAACATGGTAAGTTAGTAATTTGTTTTATTTGTCTTTATAGGTGGTACAAATGATGCCTAAAGTTATGTTGATATTAAACAAAAAAAAAACATAGATGTATGCAATGAATCTTCTTTGTTCTTTTCTATGAGGCAACTTGCCAGTTTAAATTGAGCTAATGCAGCTTAATTTGACTCTGAGCTATAATTCTAATAAATGTTGGTTTAAATTATTTTATGAGTCAGTAAGGGTAATTTTGATACTTTTTGAGATTTTTAAAATAAGATCACAGTTAATTTATCTTTCGTAAATTGTAGATTTTTAATCTAATATAAACTTAAACATTTAATCCATTTCAGATGAACAACAAAATAACAGTTTCCAGAAGCCAAATAACAGAGGCAATATCAGGGGTAGCCAGAGAGGAAGAGGTGGCATTCTGAGAGTTGGCAATGGAAGGGGTAAATTTCAATATAATAGCCGAGGCAGATATGCGATGGGAAGTCAGATGGGTAGAAATAAAACTGTTTTGATAAATCCTCGATTCCAAGGTGTCGTTCATGTGAATAACAACGGTAATTTTATTTTGTATCTATTTACCTTATTATGTACCTTACCTTACCTATAAATGTATAAAGAATCTGACATGGCTTTTATCTATCAAAATAGGGATAAAATTAAGCAATAATCAACAAGAAGGGTCTTAAAACGGTACTAGTAAGACTTAGAAAATGTTGACTGTGAATTAATGATGAATTTTGGTGTTGAATGACTTCTAGTTTCATAGAATACTGTGTATATCATGATTTTGACATAGATATACAATGTAATCCCCCTTTATTTGCAATTCCATATTTTTTGAATTTAAAGTGTTTTAAAGTTGTTTTTTGATAAAATACTACTTTTGACATAATTATTTATTTATCATATAGAAAAGACATGTTTCTTATGAAGAAGAAGTACAAAATCAATCGCATTAAAATGACATAAAATATAAATGAACACTACTAATAAGAGAAACTATATAAGGTAACAAATAAATATTCATTAATCTGTTTTCGTCTATTAATAAATTCTATCGCCTCTGGGGTTGCTAGTAGGAAGTCTTTTGGGTTGCCAGTATAGGACCTTGACATAATGACATTGTCTGACATTGAAATTTTAATATGTACCAATATAGAATTTTTGGTTTGATTGGCTTGCTTCCTATCTCGGGGGCCGAGGCCAATCGGTGGTGGTCTCTGGTCGGCGATCGTCCACATTGAGTGTAGAATGTGGAGTCCCACAGGGATCTGTTTTGGGACTGCTTCTTTAATATACAACAATGACCTTGTTCACATCCAAATATCAGGCGAATTTACGCTTTTTGCCGATGATACCTCTGTTGTATGACATAATAGTGTTATTGAAAGCCATGACTCGAACATGTCCATTGTCTTGTAGGAAATTGGCTGTATAAATGACAATGACCAGATTCAGAATATCATTGGAAAATATGGGCTTGATGTTAGAAATCAACATGGAGATTGTCTACTTCAATATGCTATTAGTAACAGCTTCACTATCACTAATACCATCTTCAAATATCATCCAAGATGAATTTTCACCTGGGTGTCACCGGACAGACACTACAAAAATCAGATTGATTATATCCTGATTAGCTCTAGATGGAGGTCATCTCTACTGAATGTAAGATCTCGCCCAGGCGCGGTATGTGGTTCAAATCACAAGTTATTAAAGGCTCATATGAGAATAAAAATAGCCACCCCTAAAAAACAATAACAAACAAGAGAATTACAGTGTCAGACAGTACTCTTTTCCAAACAATAATCAATTTTAACATTCCAGAAGTTACAGAAGACATAGACAAAACGTGGACAGATAATATACAGACATGTAGCTTCGTATTATCGCGACCATTATGCATGTTGTTTAACCTGTCATTGGAGGAGGGTTACTTTCCCGAGTATTGGAAGACCAGTTTTGTCACCCCGATATTCAAGTCAGGGGACAGGGCTGATATTGCAAACTATAGGCCAATAAGTATTTTGAGTACTGTTCCTAAATTATTTGACAACTAGTAAATAAAGTATTGGCATCTAACTTGGGATCATCTATAATAGATGCACAGTTCGGTTTTCAGAGAGGCAAGTCTGCTGAATTGAACTTGATTTCCTATATGGACTACCTGTCTAGGACCTTGGAGAGTGGATCTGAGGTACATTCCATCTATACTGATTTCTTTAAGGCCTTTGACAGGGTCAACCATGGTGTTCTTCTTAAGAAGCTCAATAACCGTGGCATATCGAGTCCACTGTTGGGCTGGATTGGGAGTTATTTGTGTGGCAGAGTTCAGGTGGTTCGAGCTAATAATTTTAAGTCTGTCAACATTGCTGGGCCCTCGGGAGTGCCTCAAGGCTCCCATATGGGGCCTCTGCTGTTTAACCTGCCCTTGAATGATGTGGCCGACTGCTTTCGGTGTTCCAAGTTCTTGCTCTTTGCTAATGATTTGAAGTTGTATACGGCGGTTGGATCGATTGAGGATTGTGTGGGATTGCAGGGTGATTTGGATAGACTTAGACTGGTGTCAGCTAAACAGTATGGTTTTAAATACTTCTAAATGCTTCTCTATGTCTTTCTCGAGATCGCGCAATCCATTGTTTTTTGATTACAGCATAAATGGGACTTCCCTCGTGTCCGTGTTTAATGTTAGGGATCTGGGGGTTAAGTTTGATTCGGCACTGAGTTTTACTCTTCATATAACCGAGGTAACGTCTAGGTCTCTGAGGATGCTTGAGTTCATTAGGCGTTGCTCATCAGAATTTTCATATTACCTCTGTAAAAATGCTGTACTGCTTGTTGGTTAGGCCTCTCTTGGAATATTGCTCATGTGTGTGGAACCCAGCTTTTGCTTGCCATGCTAGGAGCTTGGAGCTTATTCAGAGTAAATTTCTACGTCATATTAATTTTAAATTCTTTAACAATGATTCTTTTAGTTATTCAAAACTGACATCTATATTAAACTTGAATACCCTAACCGGAGAGTTCAGCGCGATCTTGTAATGTTCTTTAAAATTTTAAATTCCATTGTAAATTGTCCAGAACTTTTATCTCAGATTAATTTGTATGCACCTTCTAGACACATTGGATCTACGTTATCCTTCTTCAAACCTTATCGTAAGACAACCTATGGAGCTAATGCCTTCATGACAAGATCTATGGGCATTGTAAATAACTGCCCATCACTGGATTTGTTCTCCAGCTCCTTATCTCTTATTTTCTGAATTTATTAGTTTTAGCCTTTAGTTTTAAGTAGTTTTAAGTAGTTTAAGTGTAACTTATAGATGTAAATTTTTGTATTTTGTCTTTACGAGTTAATGGGCCTGTCCTGTAAATAAATAAATAAATATTAAGAAGTGGATAACAAATGCTGCTACACAATGCTTGGCAAAAATACAAAAACACTCTCAAAAACATTGGATGACCGACGAGACCCTAAAACTGATAGAAACAAGAAGAAATATGATTTTAATAAACAACACATCGGATCGTCATGACAGAATCAGATTAATCAATAAAGAAATCAAGGTGGCTTGTAAAAAGGACAAAAACGCATACTTGAATAATATATATGAGGAGCTAGAACAACATGCTATGAACAATCGACCACAAGAACTTTATGAAAAGGTAAAATACCTATCGAAAGAATTCAAGCCTAAAACACAAATAATCAGAGATAAGGAAGGTAGAACAGTCACCAACATGCCTGGAATCATTGACCTTTGGAAGGATTACTGTAAAGAACTTTTTGTGGCTCGATCAGTAGGTGATTGCAGTGTCGACAAGGAAGCCACAAAAGAACAAGAGCCATGTATTCTTAAGTCTGAAGTCAGGAAGGCTATTCAAAGGTTAAAGAATAGAAAAGCAGCAGCTACTGATGAGATCATTGTGGAAATAATAAAGATGATGGGAGAAACTGCTGTAATTATGATACATTAACTGTGTAATGAAGTATGGGAGACTGGAAGATGGCCGAAAGACTGATGCGAAGTTTCATTTATACCCTGTGGATTGCAACAACTATAGAACAATCGCTCTAGTGTCACACGCTGCTAAGGTGTTTCTCTGGATCCTAAATGAAAGATTCAAAACTTTTCTGCTGCCGCAAATATCTACTGAGCAGACAGGCTTTATTCTAGGAAGTGGGACTAGAGAACAAATTCGTACATACGCCAGGTAATAGAAAAAGTCAGGGAATTCCAAATAACAACCTATATTTGTTTTATAGTCTACTCTAAGGCTTTCAGTTGCATATAATGGATCAAACTCGGTCGATTCTAATCAGCATGGGAACACCTATATATCTTGTAAACCTTATCCTTGTATGAGAACACAATTGGCAGAATTAAACTGAATAATTCTTTTTCCGATCCCTTTATCGTAGAAGCCGGCATCAGACAGGGCTGTATTCTGTCGCTTTTACCTTTTAACATATTTAGTGAACATATAATGAGTTCTGTTTTGGATGCCTGGTGCGGGGGTGTGACAATATGTGGAAAAAAGCTGAGTAACCTTAGATATGCGGATGATACTGTTATACTTGTAACTTCAATACAAAACCTAGAATCAATTATGGATCGCCTGGAAATCACTAGCAAAAACTATAGGTTGACAATTAATGATTGTTAGTCATAATGAAGATCTGTCACACATAAATAAAATTGCTGGTTTCACTGTTGTAGACCATTTCAACTATTTGGGATTCCTCATAACTAACAATGGTGGTTGTGAAGTGGAAGTAAGAAGACGTTTGGCAATGGTTAGAAACTCGACCATCATACTCACTGAGGTCTGGAAAGATCCAGCTGTGACAAAAAATACAAAGATTGCTATCCAGCCTTATATTCCCCATAGCAACTTACACGTCGGAAACGTGGACCATTAAACAAGCTGACAAAAGACAAATCAATGCGTTTGATATGTGGGCATATCGAAGAATCCTCAGAGTATCATATAGCGAACACCATACTAATCTATTCTTGAAGAGCTTGGTATAAATGATCGACTTTTAAATAGAATTGATAGACAGTACCTGAAATATTTTGATCACATTATGAGGAAAGTGGATGCCATGGGAAAGCTTGTAGTAATGGGGAAGGGTAGAAGGTGAAAGATCAAGGGGACGGTCTCCGACAAGATGGTCCGACCAAGTAGATCTCTCCTTGGGATGGGTATGCATAAGTCAAGTCGTCGCGCAGGTTCGAGATTCCTGGAGATTGACTATTGAGGCAGCAATTGCATAGTGTCACCGATGTCCTATTGGGGTGAAAGGATTGAGAGAGAGTGGGAAGTTAGGAAGTGGTGTAGCGCTAACCGATTGTCTTTTAATGTCGGTAAGACACATGCTATTGGTTTTGTATGCAATATGCAGGGGATACACGTGGGTGACGACTCTCTGGCAGGAGCCTGCGGCCGATCTTTTGGATGTTCTCGTTGATGCTGATTTCCGATTTAAGAATCACATAATGAAGTTGAATAAGAATCTTTTTCCGGGTTGCTTTGCTATCAGGGTTACGAGAAATGAACTTGGCTCTGATATTGCGCGAACGGTTTATTTTGCATTGTTTGAGTCCCATCTCAGATATGGTATGCCAGCCAATATCTTCTGAATATTTTGTTTTCGCTGCAGAAGAAGGCTGTCCGCTTCATCACTGGTGCTCATCAGAGGGAAGACCTGTCTTTCTCTCGAGGGGAATTCTGATCCTAACTTCCCTATTCATTTTGGAGACCGCTTCGTTGATATATAAGATTCGCTTAAGTATTCAGCGCGTAGCATCTTAGAGGGGCCCTGAAGGGTACGGATGTGCCGTTGCCTGTTTCAGTTAGGGCACTCACAAAGCACTCATTAATATATGAGGGCAGAAAATTATTTAACCATTTGCCAACTCACATCAGACTGGTAACTCACTTAGAGTGTTTCGAAAGTATCTTAAAAAATTATTAACAAATCATATTATGACCTGGATGAGTTTTATGCTGATTCGCTTGCATGACCTCTTCTCTGTTGTTGGCCTGTATTCTGTTTGATCGTGAAGCGCCTGTGCTGTGTGGATTGGTATGTTCCTTTTTCCCTTGCTTATGACTACTACATATTATTGTTTTAGTTTTGTATACTAGTGTTAATTTTACTTTGACTGGAACTAGTTCTGTGTTAACTTAGTATCTTGCTGTTTGTCTACTCTGTGTTTGATGTTGGATGTTCTACATTTTAGCTTAGCTTATTATTTTGTGTAGATTTAATTTATTTTATGTTCTGTTTTTTGTATTATAACTTTCTATATTTTTTAGATTTAATATGCTTTGTGAAAGAAAAACCATTGATTTTTTACGACAGTAAAGTACTTTTGATAGATTTGATGACTTGACAGGTTCACAACATATCTTTTCAAAAACTTGAACTTGTGTTGGAATATAAAAACAGACTTTACCTGCATGGTAATTTTTTAACAGAGAATTGCCAAACATACATGAATGGACATAGCAAATACGATTTGCATTATAAGCTTATAAAATACAGAACTAAAATAATTTCCAACAATATATGTCTGTTTTGAATTTGCTCTATTCAGATTATAAATGGATATTATTGGGAAGCTATTCCACGCCATTTCCCTTCTTTTTTACCGGTATCATAATATCTAGTTTCTATTTGCTGACTTTGAATTATTTCTCTTATTTTTCCTAGTAAGGATGCTATTTTTCATGTTCTGATTTTTGTTAAGCTTTCTGTTGCTTCAGTCTGCCGTAGATTCCTATCCTGATTCTTGAAGAAGAATTCTTGGCATAATCCGTTTTTTAATAAGTTGCCGGTCCATTGCAAAGTCCCCTGACTATGAGCCCTAAGGTTTTGAATCAAGGTTCATTTCTGTAGCTGAATTGCTTTCACTAAAGCTACAAAGTTTTATCTATCCTGGTTGGTCAGCTGTCCCTTCAATTTTTCAGTCAAATATACCTTCATTCTTCAACTGCTTAAAAACTGCCTCGTTTTCATGTGAGGTCAGTTTAGAACCTGAACACTTAGGAGCCCTAATCTATAATTTTTTTATAAGTAAAGATATTTAGTAGGTAGTTTAGAAAATTGGTTAGCACATAATTTTAATTACAATATAACTTACTAAAAATTAGTTTCACAAGTCGCTCATTACAGAGCGTTAAACTTTTGGACACTTTTATATATATGTATACTTTCTGAAGCGTGCTTAAACTGGGGTTGACCCCTTTAAGACTTTTAAATTGAGCAGTTTGAGTTGTCAAGGGGGTGACGCCATCTATTATTGTGGTCTTAAAATGACCATTTTAATTGGAACAATCGGAGTAAATGCAAGTGTGAGGTTTAGGTATGAATATTTTTTTGGATTAGGGAAGGATAAATACGACCGTTGTATGATAAGTCCCTGGCCTTGACAAAAAACATTTTTATGTTTAAACTTTATTGATTAGTCCAACATTTTTTTATTTTTCATATCCCATTAAAAAACTAAGATTTCTCCAACCCTCCAAAAAAAAGTTTGATGGATGCGAAAGCAATTTGTATTTTAACTTATGAAATTTTGCTATGGTGATGACACAAGTGTGCCCGCGTGCATTGTCTTGATGAAAGAAAATTTTTTTCTTCATCAAATGCGGACGTTTTTCTCTTATAGCATAGTTGAAACGTTCCAATAAGTTGACATAATATTCTCCCTTAATCGTTTTGCCCTTTTCAACGTAAGCGACGTGGATTATGCCATGTGCATCCCAAAACACTGTGACCATAACTTTATTGGCCGCTAAAGTCGCCTTGGCCTTCTTTGCCGTCGTTTCGCCACGGAAAATCCACTGTTTGGACTGTTTTTTGATTTCTGGTGTGCTGTGATGAATCCATGTTTCGTCAACAGTTTTGCGCTTTAACTTCGCCAAACATTCTTTTGAAGAACACACATTTGAGTCAATCATCGTTCCTGATGAAGCTAACATGGTTAGCGAAACGCGCGTCGAGTGCAAAAATAAAGTGTTTGGTGTAGTGGTGATATATACCGAGTAGTACACATTTGCGTCTTTATTGTCAATTGTAAGCAATTCCGGCACCCATCTTGCAGAAAGCTTTCTCATATCCAAATGAGTTGTTAAGATGTTCTGCACCCATTCAGTAGAGATGCTCACAGTCTCAGCAACTCCACGCACTTCCACTCTCCAATCGTTTATCACTATATCGTGGATTTTTTCAATCACTTCTGATGTGGTGACCTCATTTGAACGACCTGGATGTTCTTCGTCAAAAATGCTTGTACGTCCGCGTTTGAATTCAGCTGTCCAATATTTTATGGTCGATAATGAAGAAGTAGAGTCCCCATAAACTTCGCTGAGTTTCGCTTTTCAAAATAAAAAAATTCGTTTCCTTTTTCTAAAACAAATATTTTATCACTGCTCGACATTCAATTTTTTCCATTGATGTAAAAACAAAAAGCTTGTGCTATTTAAATAGCTGTCACTCACAAATAAATCATGCAGCGACTTGAAAATTTAACAGGATTCTTGTGAAAGGTTACGTTTACAAAAAATATAATTTTTTAAATAGTAGTAGCGCCATCTCTGGCCGAGGCCAGTTACTTATTATACAGCTCTTGTTGAAAGTGAAAAAGTTTTCTAAAAATATAATTTTCATTGAACTATCAAGGTGAAACTTATGGCAGATGTACTTTATAATTTTTATTTATTCTTTATAAGCCCGTCTAGCTTGGGATACAGCCCAACAGCAGCAATACCAACCTAATCCATGGGCTTCAGGCGCTCCACCTAGTCAGATGCCTATGGGTCGTCCTATGCATCCGATTCAAGGGCCAGGTCAGTGGTAATGTATTTGTAGATCACAGAGTTATCAAACTATATGAGTATTTAATAAGGTGTTGTTGAAAAAAACCCATACTTCTAAAAATGATAATTTTCAGTAATTAAAGAGGCATGTTGGTTCCGTAAAAACAAGTAGAACTTAATATATAGTTTCTTTGCAATTTTTTATTAGTCCTTGCCTAACTTTATTTTTCTCTCGCTTATGGTGTTGCTAATTTTATTTATAAATAGAAATATGGATAGTGTATTTGGTTCTTTGGCACACTGACACTACAGAACAGTTACCACGACTATACCAAACATGATTTTTGCACTGGACGCGCGTTTCGATAACCATCAGGAGCTAGGATTGACTCATTGACATCGCTCCATGACATGTTAACATGTATATCGACGTATGTCATGACGTAAAACAAATAGAACTTGATATATAGTTTCTATGCAATTTATTATTATCTCTAACTTTATTTTCTTTATCTTCCTCTCGCTTACGTTGGTGCTGGGTTTAACCGAAATAGAAATATGGATAGTATGGTTGGCCCTTCTAACTTACTTTTGATTTAGCTATTTAGAGATTTCGCATTCTTTGGCACGCTGATACTACACAACAGTTATGTTGACTACATCAAACACTATTTATGCACCCGATGCGCGTTCCACTAACCATCATAGCATCATCATTGACAGTCAACCATCGCTCCTGATGGTTGACTGAAATGCACAAGGGCAAAAATAAAATGTTTAGTGTGGTGTAGTGGTGATAACTATTGTGTAGTGTCTTGCTTTTGAAATAAAAAATATTGACAGAACACTATGTGTGTGTACAGTTGTTAGATAACCTCTTGCTTGTATATTAAAAAAAGGGAAAGAAGATTGTGTGTGAATAAATTTGTTGCATAGCTTCTCACTTTTAAACTAAAAAAGTCAAAAGTATGTGTATATGTATATTAATGATTATGATTTATGACATTTTAATGTTTATAACCCATGTTGTGTGCTATTAACTCCAAAAAACGGACTTTAGATTTGAAAGAATTGACTTTTTAATTAATAATAAAAAAAATTCCTATTTACAATTTTTTTTTGCTGTTCTATATATACAAAATTAAAAAATTTTCCGTTTCTAAGAGTCCTAAACCTTCATAAAGCTAATAAACTGATTACAAATCTGCAAGATATACGCGTCAGTTTTTACCATAACATAGATTTGGTTAGATGATGAATCATGGTGCTTGGTATTAGATCTTGTCAAATTAAAGTACCATTCCGACGTTTCGCCTACGCATTCAATATTCAAATCCTCGAAGATACCTCGTACAGTCGTTGGCGAAACGTTGAAAAATCTTTCTAACAGAACACAACCTAATTTCGGGCGTTTTTACCTTGAAAAATAATGTAACAGGTCGGGCAAAACTTGAAAAAATTAAGAAATTTTTTTATGCTTACACAATATTATTTCTAACACTGTATATTATAAAAAATTTCAGGTCCCCAAATGCCACCTATACAACATATTCAACCACCTATGCAGCAACCACCACAAATGCAGGGTGGTTTTTATCAAGGTCCACCTATGCAACAGGACCAAACAGCCCATGCATATGGGACCGCCGGGGCAGCAGATGCCATTTATACCTCCTCATCAGCAAAATTATATGCCGCAGCCGTTGCCTCCGGGTGTGGTTCAACAACCGCCTATGCAGGTTAGTAATGTCTGAAAATATCTCAAATGTAATGTTCCAGTGTTCATCAAACTCTCAACAAAAAGTAAATAGTTTAAGGGTATCTAGACATGATCAATAGGGCAGTAAAAAAGCATTTGAAATTGCACAGTCTAGATACAGCAATATTATGATTTTATCCTCTCTGGGGTATCACCAGGAATATTGCCTTGAGTTTTGGATCTCGAAAAACTTGTACTCTTTTGTTTATAAACAACTTAGGTTTTTAAAACGCGTTTTTTGAGTTTAAAATGTGAATAACTCTGGTTATATGTCAAATCAAAACAAAAAAAAGAAACCAAACTCTTCGTAATGCAATTTCCAACAAATCCTTGTTGGTTTTAAGTCGCTTAAGTGTGTACATAACCTACAAAATTGAAAAAGCAGTCAAAAACTGTTTTTTTTTTTTTTCATTTTTTTGTACAGGTCGACTAAGTGAACCGATCGGATTGAAACTTTCAGAAAATGTGCCTTTTGTTATAGTAAAAATACCCTGAAATTTTGGTACAAAAATATTGAACCCAGTGGGCACAATTGAATTTGTAATTTAAAATTTGAGTTACCCGCCATCTTATGCCATTTGGTCCAAAATGGATCTTTTTTTTCAAAATTTAGGTCTCGACGCCAGCTTTCCGATGCTATTAAAAAAAATTTTTTTTGGAGTCATTTTAACCGTTTTTTTTTTTACTTTTGTTTATTAATCAAATAACAATAAATGCGTTTTTTCGGTCATATTCACGTTAACGAAATTGATTTTTTTTTAAATGAAAGTCTGGCGATTTGCTACCAGATGCGATAAAAATTTTTTATTTTTTTTTTCGAAATGACCGAAAAAACGCATTTGTTGTTATTTGATTAATAAACAAATGTAAAAAAGAAACGGTAAAATGACTCCAAAAATATTTTTTTAATGGCATCGAAAAGCTGGAGTCGAGACCTCATTTAAAAAAAAAAAAAAAGATCTTTTTGGACCAAATGGCATTAAAATGGCGGATAATTCAGACTTTAAATTATAAATTTAATTGTTCCCACTGGGTTCAATATTTTTGTCCCAAAATTTCAGGGTATTTTTACTATCACAAAAGGCATACACAGGCAGTTTCAAGCTGATTGGTTCACTTAGTCGGCCTGTACAATAAAATGAAAAAAAAACTGTTTCTTTTTTTCAATTTTATAGGTTATGTATGGAATTAAACGATTTAAAACCAATGAGAATTTGTTGGAAATTTCATTATGAAGAGTTTGGCTTTTTTTTTTGTCTCGATCCAACTGATGTAACCGGAATTACTCACATTTAAATTCGTTTTGAAAACTTAAATTGTTTATAAACAAAAGAGTACCAGTTTTTCGAGGTCCAAAACTCACGACAATACTCCTGGTGATACCCCCATCATAATATTGCTGTATCTAAACGATGCTTATTTTATCATTATTTCTTCCTTTTTTTACTGCACTACAAATAAATTGGTCCAACCAGCTTGTCATATAAGTTGATCAAGTAAGTTTGACGTTCAAGTGAAATGGACAGACGGACAAACTTCTTATCAGTGTGCTCCGGTTGCTAGTGAAGTGTGGATAGCAGTAGCTCTAGGTTCAATTCACGGAACTTGCTGAGCAGTTTCTCATAAGCAACATTTTTCTTCTCACGGTTGCTGTAATCCTTGGATTTTATTTTTCATACCTCTGGCAAGGATTTATATTGTTGTACGAAGTCGTTGAAGAAATCCTTATTTCAGGTCCTTACGTCCATTGTTTTATGGTGGGACTAGGATGAATGGATACACAAATGAAAGTAAAGCAAATGAAAAACTACCAAAACTGAACCTCACAAATTCACAAAATAAACACTGAATGATAACAACAATTGGTAATGATAAAAAACTAAAAAACTGCTCCTATCGGGCATAGCAACAACTACAAGTTGGTCAGTTGGTTTGAATGCTGGACAACGTCTTACACTATCGAACTGACTTGTCAAGCCGTCAGTCTTTTCTGGCAAATCCAACTTAGTTGATCGTGTGTAGGGGTCATAAGGGCTTGTGAACATTTTTTTTAGGATCTGACGAATGATGATTAAAATTTAGTAAGAATTGAAATTTAAATAAATGTAAGTATGGGATTTGGCTCGGAATAGTTTGGTATGTTTGTTAATTTGTAACTGTAAATACCGTACAACTTTACGTCACACTGAAAAAGAGTAGTTGCTAATAGAACCCTTATAAATCATTTAAGTGCGCGAGGTCACGTTTATAAGGTCGTAGGGATCTAGATCGGACTACTCAATAATATGAAAAAGTTTTCATTAGATCGATGAATGCTGTATGTATTGAAGCAATAACTGCAACAACTTTTCACAAAGTTATAGTAATGAGAATAAATTGTCAACATAAGAGCATTTTGCCGTAAATCCTTTTTGATCCTCATCAATCATGTACCGACGTCATCTTTTATATCCCACGGCAAATATTAGGGTAATGTAGGTCATCTTTTATTTTAGGTTATATAAAGAGCTTATATACAGTGTTTTCCATTTCTTTGAAATAAATAATTGACCTATATATTTTATACTTTTGCAAACGATAGTACGCTTATTTCTTCATTCATTTTGAACGCTCAAACATGGGCTACTCATGCAAATATCCGCACAGCAGGAAGTCGATCAACTTAAGGTATTTCTTACGAGGAACTGTTAAAAATAGTTTTGCTTGAAATTTTGAGAAATAATAGATTTTAGCATCATGCTGCTTCAATATAAAGATGGTTTACCATGCCGCATTGCCATAATTAATTATAAAAGTTTCGTATATTTAACACGTGAAAGATAGGAATCCATACTTTTTCTTCGATCAAAAGCATGTGTTTTGTACAATTTTTGTTGTAAAAAGAAAAAGTCACAAAAAAAATATGTACAAAAAAAAAATACTTTGCTTTCGTTTGTTAAAATATGAAGGTAGTTTACCTCCTAGTTGTTGCAAAAATATTAGATAAATATTACTTTTTAATGTATTTTATGAAGTGAATTTTCGCTCTGGTAACGTAGCTCAAAGAAGCGTACGGACGCGGGCGTTCTTTCAAATTTTAAATCACATATTGCACTAATCGCACTTTCTTTTAAAATATACGTGCATTTATTCATTATTAATACTTAATAACTGATATATTTTTAATAAATAATCCAAAGTATCGTTTTAATTAATTAATACATCGATACTAAATAAAATTAAATAACACGTGATTGCGTGCGGCGGGAAGCAAACGAGAAGCTATGTTGCCACCTTCATTATACCCTGAAAACCAAATTATTTCTCTAACATACTACTCTCTCTGTCGTCACGTAAGAAGTACCTTAACAAAGACGTGAAAATAATTTTATTTTGGGGTGAGAGTAACCAAATAGAATTTAACGGTACAAAAACCCAGGCTGCAGTTAACTAAAAAGTTAACGTTGTTGAACCCAACATAGTTATGTCGAAGCACTCCATTCCTCGTCGTACAATTTGCTGGGCATTAATTTGGGAGAAAATATGTCTTGCCATGAGCATGTTGCGAGCCTAACAAAGAAAGTTTCTCAAAAGCTGAGAATATTATTTCGAACTAGAAAGCTTTACACTCCAGAACAAGTGTTAATTCAGTACAAAGTTTAAATTCGACCAACGATGAAATATTGCTCCCATGTTTGTGGCTCTGTTTCCAAATATACGTTGCATTTGTTGGATTCTTCAGAAGCTAGCTGTTCGCCTGATTGAAGACCCAAAACTGACAACAACCTTGATTTCTGGGAACATCGAAGAACGGTTGGCGACTTGAGTCTAGTTTACAAGTATTTTCGTGGAAACTGTTCGATGGAAGCCCGCTTAATTCCTCCCAACGCGGTGCATTCTAGGAATACACCGCGTTCTAGTACTTCACATCCGTATGAAGTTCAGCTTATCACTTGTACAACCCTTTTCCAGCAGTCCTTTATATGGAGAAGCTTATCCCTTTGGAATGATTTGCCCAGGATTATATATTCCACCTGGTACAATTTACAGCGATTCAAGATCATCGTGAATCTCTTTTTTTGCACATGCGTCGCTCCTATAGTGCTTTAGGGATTTCCCTGCAGCACGTGTGCTATCCCTACAAAAAAAAATACGTAACTTACGACGAAATACTTTCAAACCAAAGTATCGGTCGTTACTAAACGCTAGGTGTACATTTATTATCGTCGACATTTGGTCTTAAGGAGTTGGCGTCCATCGGCACGTCCAAAGTTTAACATGTTATGAACTTTCCATTGGGTCATTCTACGGAAATATGAGTAGAGTTGTGTGGATAATAGACTGAATATATAGTAATGTGTTATTTTTTGATAGAATCCTCCAACAACTCAGTATTGGGATGGGCAAAGTCAATATCCTTCGACAGAACAGGTATTTAAAATATAAAATAGATGGTTTGCATTTAATGTATGTATAGATAATTTGTAATTTAAAATCAAAATTCTATTTTTTTGTATTTAGTTCACTGTTTGATTTATTTTAAAAGCATTGTGTTAAAATTAAGGCAGTTTCAGACATTATAATCAAGTTAATGAGTATTATGTTGCTGAATGAGTAGTCTTCTAACAATGCTGTGTATAAATCGAAGGTTATATCATAGAAGGAATGTAATGTTTTTTTTATTTGAAAGGCTGTATTCTTTAAAGTACTTTATTACTTATAATAAATGTGGTTCTTGACTGTCCGGGAGTACGTCCCATTTCAACGTCAACACACTAATATTCCTAATTGCTACATACGCAGTCGAGACCTGGGCCATGACAAGAAACGAATCAGCGCAAAAGGGAAAATGACCGAGGAGGCGGTCTCCCACCCGGTGTTCGGACCATATTTAAACAACCATTGGCCTCATATTTCCGGAAGCATCACGTGAAGCCCAAGACCGAGAAACACTGGCTAAAATAGTGGCACAAATACCATGATATCATCATGTCCTTACGTAGGATGACGGATGGAGGGGGAGTTGAATGTAAATTGAGAGTTCATAAGTTGTGCGTGCTATTTGTACGCTGTCGGGACCGAAGGTTGTAGGGCTGATTGGTCAGGTCTGTCATGTTTGGGGTAACGTGGACGGTCTCGGCGTTTTCCAGTAGGCTATTGGTTGGTGATACGTTGATATATTGTGTATTACCCATTTCCAGGCGGTTGGGAGGTTGAGGGCGTCATCTCTTTTTTTTTCTTAAGGTACCATTTGTCTCACTTTTGATGGCCTTTTGGATAATTCTGGTTTTGTAGTGTTGTACGGTAGCTATTTATTTGGAACTAATAAAACGATTTTGTGGCCTATCATTAACTGGTGTTAAAAGAGTGCTTAAGTAGTTTGTTTATTATGAATGCTTGCCTCGTAGATATTCTGTCGGTTTATCTTATGTAGACCTCATTGCAATTATTACATAGAATGTTGTTTGCGCTCTCGTTTTCTAGCTTTATTTGGTCCGTTGTATTTCTAAGCGTGGCGGCCCTAGCCCCGCGGTCATCGTGCCGGCATACGATATTAAGGGTCCCGGGTCCAATCCGGACAGGTCAGTTTACTTATTTATTAATTTATTTAAGTATATGCATATGTACATATATATATATATATATATATATATATATATATATATATATATATATATATATATATATATATATATATATATATATATATATATATATATATATATATATATATATGTATACATATATATGTGTATACATATATATGTGTATACATATATATGTGTATACATATATATGTGTATACATATATATGTGTATACATATATATGTGTATACATATATATGTGTATACATATATATGTGTATACATATATATATATATATATATATATATATATATATATATATATATATATATATATATATATATATATTTATATATATATATATATATATATTTATTTATATTATAAGCTAAAATATCTGCAGATTTCAGAACATGTCCTTCAGTGTTGTTAGCTCTCGCGGTGGTTTGGGAATTACTAATTTAAAAATAAATGTGCGTTTGACTGTGCTTGTTTAATATTTTTTGTATTTTTCACCGTTAAATTGTATGTTTATGCATTTTTGCAGTGCTTATATTTTATTGCTACTAGAGGCCGACGAACGATGCGACAAGTTTAAGTATTGTTTGCATTAAAGCGGAATGTTGAACCTTTTTTACTTCCTTCGTTAAGGGAGGTATTGCATGATAAAATTATTCTCTGAGATTTTTTGTTTTTTACGGGTCAGCCTCTTTAAATTCTGAAAAACATAACTTTGAATTTTCGTCGGCCTGTTTGTCTTTTGCCGCGATAACCAGAAAGTAATTTAAAAATATGGAACTTGGAGTAGGAAAAAAGTTATAACTTTTAAGCGCTATCCCTTCGAGAGTGGAGGACAGTCGATTCAATGCAGTTTCCAAATTATTTCTTATTTTCGGTTGAGGTAATGAACTAATTTTAAACATTTTGATTTAGAGTTAAACTTAATGTGAGGGGGGGGGGGTTGTGGTTAGAAAGGGTAACTCCTTCTATCATGTTTTATGTATTGTTCAATTATTAAGTTCTTATTTCATGTAATATGTGTGTCGAAAGTTTAAAATCGATATCTAATTTTATTTGAAGGTTGTCACGCTAACAGGCAGACAGACAGGCAAATAAAGAGTTCAACAGAAGTGAGTAACTATATTTTTCGTGAGAGCCTGAAGTTGAAGATATGCAAACATCTCGGAGAGTGAATAGTTCCCTTTGTTTTTACTTTAATAGAATATTTTTAATCTTGATAATCTTCTAGGGTCCACCTAATCATCCAATCAATCCATATGTACAAAACAACTTCCAACCGGCGCCCTCTATGATGATGAACCCGAATCAACCACCTCCACCACAAAGTTCGACACCAAATTTCCAAATGTACCATCAACATGGTAGTAATATGTCGCCTATGCCGCCACATCAAAACTTTAATACTCCGACTTTAAGTTACACACCGCCCAGTAACCAGAATTTTAATTTTACACCGCCACAACCACAAAGACAGATGTTTATGAAAAATAATAATCAGAACAATATGAATTATAATCAGGGTATGGTCAGAAATAATAAGACGGAGTTGTTTACACCGAAAAGAAAGGTAAGTTGGGATTTTTTTTAAACTATAGTTATGAGCAAATAGAGAGAAATATGGCTCAAATTAAGAACCATATTTACTACTGTGGATCAAATATAAACGAGATTTATTTTTTTAATTTTTTTTATTTCCTTTAACAAATAAACCAAGAACATATCATTTTTCAACATAATCTCCCGTTTTGGAAATGCAATGTCTTAAAAAGAACGGGGCTATATCAGTAACCAATTGCGCACGAAGCCCTTCACCGTGTTGTCGTTATTAAATCGTCGGTCTCCCAGCGCTTCTTTGAGTGGCCCAAAAAAATGAAAATCGCAGGGCGATAGGTCAGGGCTGTAAGGAGGGTGATCAAGTATTGTCCAACTCATTTTCTCCAATTTTTCGCCAGTGAGAGTTGCAGGGTGGGGTCGAGCATTGTCATGGAGAAGAATTACGTCTTTTATCGGTTGGTTACGTCTTTTGCAGCGATAAGCAAGTTTAATTTCATCCAAAAAGTTTCAGCAGTACGCCGCATTGATGGTGCGACGTTCGTATAAAAAATCAATGTGCCTGAGCTGAGGAATCAGAACAGTGTTTGATCTCCGAACTGTGCCGTCAATCTCTGCAGAATTTCCGTCGGTTTTACGCTTTCACAAGTGAGAAATTAAATAATGACGCGTTGAACAATCGAAGGGTACACGTCTCGCTCCGACGACATCGTGAGCTGTACTACTGAATGCACCTGGCGAGGCTAACCGATCATTTTCCCCACTCCTATAAGCCCAACTAACATTGCTAGAAGCGGAGGCACGCTCCGAACGACACTAAGCTCTCAGTACAGAAAGTCTGGTTTATATTTGATCCACTCTATATAGAAAGTTAGACTGTACTTAAATTTTATTCCCGGACTAAGGCACACTGGGGCTTTTCGCTCTTTGTAGTTCCAAAACCCCTTAGAGCCTTCATTTCTCAACCGATTTCAGAGATTGCCAGTATTATAGGAAATTTAATTAAAAGGTGATTTTTTCGTAATGAAATATTCATAGTCTATTGTATAGAAGGAGGGTCTAGCCTACATTTTTTGTTCCAAAGAATTTTATAACGTAAATGTATGTTTTTGGGTCGCTAATTACGAATTTGATATTTTGCTAAAAGTAGTCCAGTTTTGAGATTAAGGCCATTTCTTGCTGATTTTGGTAGTTTTTTTTGGATTTTTTTCGAATAAAAACTATATTGTTATACTGTACGGGATTTTATGTTTTTTTAGGTTGCTGATTACGAATTCGACAGTCATTTTGGCCAAAGAGAGTCCAGTTTTGTGGTAATGGCCATTTTTGGCCATTTTTAGTGGTTTTTCTATACTTATATACCTATTAGATACTCATTCAAATCATTTCGTTATTTCGAGTTTCTGCTACTTTATCTTACTCTTATGACGGCGATTTTCATGTTTACAGACTATTAATACACTTTTTTCGATTAATTAATAATTATCGATTATTTAATTATACTACTAAATTATTTCAAGAATGATCGAGAACTACTCCTGATCGAAAACTGGGTCCAATTTCGTTTTAACTAGGAATTAATTATTATTAACTAATTAATTAAATTATTAAACAATACACGTAGAAAAATTACTATTCTGCTAATTGCAAATACCTGAATTTACCGAGTAAATTTTTTCAAGTGATCAACACCTTTTAAATAAATTTCCTAGAATCCTGGCAATTTTCTTTGTGAGGGATTCCTCTATTCTCTTTTAGCTCATTCTCCTGTCTCCTGTGTCTCTTAGTACGTCTCTAGATCTGTCCCACATGGTTTCTTCCTTATTTTGTTCATCCTCAATGGATTTTATTTTCTCTTCTAAAATATTTGTTATAAATGATCTGCTGTTTTCGTCTGTCAGTTTATCTCTCCTGAATGTCGTTCTGTTGGGTTTTCTAATCCTTTTAACTCGCAGTCTTTTTTTTCCTACTAGGAGACTGGTATGTTGGTACATCTGCCCCAGGGTATGTTTTCGCAGACAATAGAAAGCTTCTATACGTCTCTTGAAGATGAAGTCGATCTGGTTTCTGACGATTTTTTCAGGTGAATCTGCAGGTGATCTCCATGTATATAAGCGACGTTTTGGTAACTTACAGAATTTATTTGTGATTACTAGTTGTTTTTCTAAGCAAAACGTCGGGTATCCATCGTAAAAATCGTAGACTTTTACTCAAAAGTCTATATAAAGCATACTGAATGCGCTAGCAAGTTGAAACTTGTTACGCAGCGTTGTTAGAGATGTACCTACCGTGACATGTCAGCGCGAATCGATAGTATTTCGCATTCTTGCGATCTAACGTTAGTCCAGGAATTGTTGACTTGCACTACGTATTTACTAAATACCTTATCTTACGTTACCCAACGGGTCTACGACCCTTGAAGAGCCTTGGCCTTCTGCACAATGCCTTGCTACATGTCTCGATCCGCCGCACGGCGCCTCCATCTTCGAATTCCTAGTTCCCGGAGGTCTTACTCAACATCGTCGATCCATCTCTTGCGCGGCCGCCCACGTAGACCAGTGTACTAAATACTAATTAAAATAAACTAAAAGGCAAACTAAATATGTCTTTTTAGGCAAAATCGTCAAACTTTTAGGGGTAAGACAGTATAATTAAATGTTAATGTCTCACGTTTTTGTTTCAGTAAATAGGACTTTGTAAAATTTTACTAGCTAATGATTGTATTGCAAAATTCTGTTATAACCTTATATAATTTTTCTAATAATAGAAGATTAACAGCTTTTTTTCAACAGATGATGACAGGTGGTCATCAGCAAAATAAAAAGGTATTTGTCAAGGACCGTTTGGGAACTCCTCAGCAACAACCAAGAAATGAACGTCCGTCAGTAGTTAAAGAGGTCACTGTAACAAACATTACAACAGTTAAAATCGTAAGTATTTGAAAATGGACAAAGTCCATATCTCAACGGTCTATCACTGTTCTCTTATTTGCCAATTCATATCGAGACGCGTTTCGCCATATCACGGGTCATCAGTTGAGCTACGATGGACAAACGAGATTTTTTTTTTTTTTTTTTTGTCAAGGAGAAATCCGCCTTATGGATTCTGGAGCAGTTTGCGTCACCATAAGGGTGCCCCAAAGTGCTCCAGTTATGTGGGGCTCTCCAACCTGAAGGGTTGGCATACCCACTAAAACTCCTTGTGAGCCGGGAAAACCCTCTACTCCTTTTACATGTCTGAGCTTTTAATATCTAGATTGTTTGATGAAGTTAAACACTAGGCTAATTCACTCACTAACACTAATGTTAATTTCACTCACTAGAACTTAACCTACCTTATCCTAACTAACCCTAAACTAACCTACTTCCTCAACGATGGAGTGTTTGTACAATGATAGTATATTAATTCTATTCAGAAGGAGTGGCTCAACTAACCTACGGCCTTAAGATAAAGTCGAGGTTTGTTGTCTGTCTTTGTTAGTCTGGTGGTAAGATGTCAGTCGGCTGCAAATATCTACCCGCGACATTCACATTGCCACTGAAAGTGTTCGCAATCTCTGGGTTAGAATGAACCGCGGCTTTCTCAAGGAAGCGAAGCTGGGAAACACGAGTGAAGTCTTTAATCATGGGTATATCAAACTCCCGGTGCAACTGATTGTTGCGAACGAACCAAGGAGCACCTGCAATGATCCGAAGGGCTTTGTTTTGAACTGCCTGGATCTTGGCCCGGTGAGATTTTGACATCTGACACCAGGCCTGGCAGGCGTACGTAAGTCCGGCCCTGATTATCATCTTGTAAATTAACAACTTGTTGTCAGTTGATAATTTACTCCGACGATTCAGGAGCGGATACAGCTTCCAAGAAGCTGATTTGCCTTACGCACGACCATTGGGACTTGGTCCTTCCATACCAGCCGTTTGTCGTATAGAAGGCCCAGGTATTTGATGTTTTTGGCCCACCTGAGCCTAGTTCCATTTAGGGAGAGTTGAGGAGGGGCTGTGCGGGTACCTTTTTCAAAAATTATTGCCTGGGTTTTGGCTGGATTGACCTTAATCCTCCAACGATCAAACCAGTCCGAGAGACGTCCAAGATGACGTTGAAGTCTGACAATGACATAATTTATCCCCGCAGCCGAGGCAGTGATTGCCGTGTCATCTGCATACAATTGAAGATTAGTAAAGGGATCCCTAGGGATATCAGAAGAAAAAATATTAAAAAGATGTGGAGACAGGGCAGAACCTTGAGGGACACCAGCCCTTATCCTCTTAACCTCAGACAATGACTGTTCAACGCGAACTTGAAAAGTTCTACCGGACAGGAAGGATTGAACCAACGTGATAAGATGAGGAGGATAGCCGAAGCGGATAAGTTTAAGAATTAAACCTTCATGCCAGACTTTGTCGAATGCCTTGGAAATATCAAGGAACACAGCACCAACCCGGAAGCCACGGTTGAAGTTACTGGAAATAAACTGGGCCAATTTAGCGGTATGATGAATCGTACCATGTTTAGGTTGGGACAAACGAGAAAACAAAACTGCAAATACTTATTCCCTTACTCGCATATCATCGTGGTAAGATACAATAAATTGTACCTGAAACTGAAAAGCATACCGGCCCTCAATAGGAGACCGTCCACGGCCACAGGCCCACAGAAGGAAATATATATATATATATATATATATATATATATATATATATATATATATATATATATATATATATATATATATATATATATATACATACATACATACATACATATACATATACACATATACATATACATATACACATATACATACATATACATATACAGTCAGTCCAAAAAGTCTCCATACACTACCGGCTTTCTATACTATTTTTCTGTTATGTAAATATTTGAAACTGTTACATGTGTTGTTACATCATTGTTATAAAAATGTAGACAAAATTAATGTAAAAAAAGTTTACATACACTTAACAATTACCAACAATAGTTTGACGGAGTTTAACGGAAAATAACAACTTCGTTTAAACTAATATTTAGTGGGACCCCTGTTGGCCTTGATAATCTCCTGTAACCTTTTTGTCATGCTTGCAACCAGCTTTCTAATTTTCTCCCCTTCGTTCAATATTCTGTTTTTTAATTCTTTTTTATTTAAAACATTATGCTTGCGAACGCGCCGTTTAAGTTCCTCCCGTAAATGGTCGATGGAGTTAACATCGGAGGTGTATGAAGCTGCTGTCACACATTATGGATCATCCATTCTCGCACCAAGTTGGCGGTATGTTTCAGATCATTATCCTGATGGAAAATGTTTCTTTTTTCGAGTACTAATTTTTAGACATTTTCTCTTAAATTGTCTTTCAAAATGTTCAGATAAACATGCTGATCCATGGTGCCATTAATAAAATGTAAATTTTCAACCCCTCCAGCGGACATGCTTCCCCAAAGCAGAACACTGCCATCCCCTTGTCTCATCGTGGAACAATTGTTTTTAATATTCTTCTTTCTCCAAACTTTAGTTCTGCCATCAGACCAAAACAGGTTAATTCTAGTTTCATCACTAAAGATTACGGATTCCCAAAATTCAGGAGGTTTACTAACGTATTCTCTAGCAAAACTAACCGCTTTTTGCGATTAGTTTTCGAAATTAACGGCTTCTTCCTGGCTGCACACCCCTTATAGCCTGCCCTATGTAAACAATTTCTCACTGTTTGTGAACAAACATTTTTCGAAAACAGCTCCCCTACTTCTTCTTTTAATTTTGATGTACTTTTCTTGGGATCTATAATTATTTGTCTAACAATACTGGCCTCTTCACGTGGAGTCAGTTTCTTGGGACGACCGGAGCGTGGTCGAATTTTATAGGAACCCGTTGATTTATACTGGTTTACAATGTACTGAACAGTAGCATGCGATTTTTTAACAATTTTTCCTATATTTGTGTACGATTTTCTATCTTTCCACAAATCAGTTATGATCTTTCGAACTTCAAATGGAAGTTCACAATTTCTCTCGCTTATTTTTAATACTACCTTGAAAACTCACTGTAAAATTACTAGCACAAGTGACAGATTATAAAGTATGGCCGAAAATTATTCATTTGTTTTCAGTTTAGTGAACAATAGATAGCTTGATAAAGTGGTATATTTACGAATACTGTATGGCCCAGGGAAACGAAATTTTTATGTTTCTAAGTAATTTGATCTTTTTTGATTTATAACTGTTTCGAATCTTTTTGAAGGATAATATAATGTAACTTTAATTTCCATGATAGGAAGAAGATGAAGCCACTAAAGATCTTAGAATAAAAATAGAGGAACAGAAGCGTCAACGGGAACATGTTTTACAATGGAAAGAACAACGTAGATTAGAACAACTCGGGCAAACCACACCCACAATCACACCCAGTCAGAAACCAATACCCCAGGTACATCAAGGTAATCAACAATCACCGATCGCGCAGGTTCGCAAGCCCGGTTTCCAGCAAAATATTCAAGGGCAGCAGCAAGTATCCCCAAACCGACCTATTAAACTAAAACCACAGAGTAACAATATCGTTATCACGAACGGTTATTCCCGGAAAATTACGAAATTTCAGAAGCAAAAGCCTGAACAAGTTAGTCAAGTTAACCGCTCCGTGGTGCTCACTGTACCCACAACGCCAATTCCAGTGCCGGAAGAACCGGAACTAAAACTGGACAAGAAAACTTTGTCCAATTTCCTGCAGGATAGGAAGATTTTAACCAAAGACGAATCGCTGATGGCTACTAGAAAGGTAGTCATCAAAAATATCTCTACCAGTACTGGGGATAAAAAATTAATCCAAATTTCTAAAAATATCGGAGAAGTGCAGGTAAGACGCCAGTACTACTAACGAAACTTTCGTTTTTCGAGGTAGTTTGATTGTTTGATTTTGGATTTATGTATAAGCAAAATATTGTGCCTTCATTATAGAGTACAAATCGGGTGATTTATTTATTTATTTTTAAACGTAATAAATAAACAGCCAACAATAAGTTTGATACATACACGTCGCTTTTGGACAAAAGTAGGATAGTAAGATTTATAGAAAAGAAATTTTTACGGCTTTAGTTAAATGAAAAGTTATGGTTCTTGGGATTAGACAGAGTCCAATTGTGACATTCTAACGTTTTGCCTACGATTATACTAGCCATCTCCAGAGATCTTTACT
>CM032447.1:46060263-46120263 GCA_019049505.1 Pachyrhynchus sulphureomaculatus
TTGACCGGAACTGACGGCCTTGTCTATGTCATTAGTTCCGCTTGAGTAATTCAAGGGTTAGGCTAAGTATAAATAGGGTAGATTTGTAGTTTAGCTTTAGTCAATCATCGCTCCTGATGAAGCTAATATGGTTAGCGAAACGCGCGTCGAGTGCAAAAATAAAGTGTTTGGTGTAGTGGTGATATATACTGAGTAGTATCATTGTGCCAAAGATTCCACATTCCCAACTTAATATTATGAATATTTTTCTTGCTTTTGGGGTTGAAGTAATAAACGAATTTAGCATAATTATTTATAGTCAAGGGAAGGTTTTTTTTTTTAATATAATATGTTTTGTGGCAATGAAGAATCTGAAAATTATGGTGTTTTTTTCATTATTTTTAGTCGTCACAGAGAGGGTATTCACACGGAAATGTCAGTTTTCAGTAGTAAACTTTTCAAAAACTCTTCCTCTGCTTAACTTTTTGGTAATTAATATCTCTCGGCAGTACCCATAATTGGAAATATGGTGTAATGCTTGAGTTACACTTCACCTATTTGTAGTGAGATTTTTAAAATCTAAATTGCTTAAAATTTAGCACATTTTCAATCATTGGGTAAAATAACAGCAAAATAGCAAGATATGGGGAAATACTAGATACCCGAAAGACTAAAAATAACGAAGCTATTAATTTAGTTAGAAAAATCAGTAGCGTATCAGAAAAGTGTTCGAGGGATAAGATGGGGCGTGATACCGACAAAAAATCATGTGGTCAGTATTTCTTGTGAGGGTATTTGGTAGGGGTTTCAAAAAGTATCGTTTGCACCAAATATGAACGTCTACAATAATTTACAAAAACTGAAAAGCGATATTAAAAGTTTATCATCTTATAACTCAGAAATTAAGCATTTCCAGATAAAGGCATACAAACTTTTTTTTTTTTTCTTATTTTTACAATACTACCACTTCACGAAGCCTTGAAGTTAAATAATATAATTAATATTTTATATAACATCAAACTTATTTTTATTGAGAATTATTAATATATATATATATATATATATATATATATATATATATATATATATATATATATATATATATATACTTTTTATAATTTTCTTGGGTTTGATGTTCATGAACTTAAAAGACGTGTTTTATATCATAGTATATATTTTTGACAAAACGTTTTGACCATACGTTCTGGTCTTCGTCAGTTGTTTAATCTACATTAAATACATTTTTTCAGTTGTGCTGTATTGTGTTTATTTGCATTGTGTCTATTCTACATAATATTATTAATTTCGGCTTACTTGTTATTTATTTTAAAATACTGTACACATATGAAATAAAATAAATAACAGGTGAGTCTAAATTAATAATATTATATAGGATAGACACAATGTAAATAACAATACAGTATAACTATAAAAAAAGTGTTTATTGTAGATTAAATAACTGATAAATATCAGAATGTATGATCGAAACGTTTTGTCAAAATTATATACTACGATATAAAACAAGTCTTTTAAGTCCATGAACGTTAAACCCAAGAAAATTATAAAAAGGATATAGTTGTTCCATGTTTAAGATATATATATATATATATATATATATATATATATATATATATATATATATGTATATATATGTATATATATGTATATATATGTATATATGTATATATGTATATATATGTATATATGTATATATGTATATATATATATATATATATATATATATATATATATATATATATATATATGTATATATGTATATATGTATATATGTATATATGTATACATATATATATATATATATATATATATATATATATATATATATATATATATATATATGTATATATATATGTATATATATATGTATATATATGTATATATATGTATATATATGTATATATATGTATATATATGTATATATATGTATATATATGTATATATATGTATATATATGTATATATATGTATATATATGTATATATATGTATATATATGTATATATATGTATATATATGTATATATATGTATATATGTATATATGTATATATGTATATATGTATATATGTATATATGTATATTTGTATATATGTATATATGTATATATGTATATATGTATATATGTATATATGTATATATGTATATATGTATATATGTATATATGTATATATGTATATATGTATATATGTATATATGTATATATGTATATATGTATATATGTATATATGTATATATGTATATATGTATATATGTATATATGTATATATGTATATATGTATATATGTATATATGTATATATGTATATATGTATATATGTATATATGTATATATGTATATATGTATATATGTATATATGTATATATGTATATATGTATATATGTATATATGTATATATGTATATATGTATATATGTATATATGTATATATATGTATATATGTATATATGTATATATGTATATATGTATATATGTATATATGTATATATGTATATATGTATATATGTATATATGTATATATGTATATATGTATATATATATATATATATATATATATATATATATATATATATATATTATATATATATATATATATATATATATGTATATATGTATATACGAATATATTTCTGATACTTGGTTTACATCTATATTTTTTCTGTATATTTAATTGCATTTCATGCATGCATTTTTTTTTCAGTTTTTCAAATTTTAAAAAATATCATTTCTTGGCAACTGTGAGTAAAATAAAATTTACGTATTGTGACGTGATGTTATTAAATACTAATTATTCCGTTTAATTTCTATGAGTGTCATTTCTTTTGATGTCAAATTGTAACACATAATTTCAGATAATTATACAGCGAATTAATTATTGGCATGACAATAAAGAAACACCTTGTTGGTAGAGTTATAATATTCCTCGATATTTTTGCTTTCCCAGAAGCTTTGGAGTTAAGTTTCATTGAAGAATCTCTCGTTAATGTTTTTTATTATATATTTTAGATTTAAAAAATTAAAATTTTCATATTGAAGATATAAGAAGTCATTCCTGACTAATTTTGATAGACTTTTTTTTAAGTTGCTTTTGTACGGTTAAGAATAAATATGTTGCTTTTATGAAATATAAATTTTCAAATAAATTTTAAGTTTTGTTAGGTGGTTTTCGTTTTTATTTCGTTTTTTGTTAAAAGATGGCATAAGAAAGTATGTAAAAGAATGTATCAAGTGCGATAGGAAATAATGAGAATTTAAGTAACATACAAATTAAGTTGACGACGGAAAGTTTTATAGGGAAGCTTTGTATTTTCCTTCAGATCATCTGGAGCGTAAGTCTCCGGTGCCGTTTTCTAGTAATAGCGTAGTTCCTTCTTCGCCCCCGACAATGTACCTATACTAAAAGATGTGTTAGGTAAATATTACTTGAGTCGAGTAAATGTGTCATTCACCTAGTGTCAAGTAAATATTGATTAATTAACTTACTTCATTGCTTAAATTAAAAATTTATATAAATAATACAACAATATTTTGTAATTAAATTATCAACTTTAAAAAGCACATTTTGTCTTTCTCAGTGTGAAATATTTTTCATATTTTCCAAGCTAGTTATTTATGTAAATCTATCCCTCCGAAAATTTTAATAATTTAAAATAATTAAAGTATCATAAAATACAATTTGTTGTTTCATCTTTAAATTTTTTTTTGTCCTTTATTTTGTTAAAAATTATAAATAAATATTTTTAATACGAGGGCTACTTTTTAAGTTTTTATAAAAATAACAAAAAAAATTGTTACAAATCATTTTTTCTTTCTCAAAATATTCGCCTTTGAGATTTATACAGTTTTGCATGTGTTCGAACCAATTCTCGAAACATTTTTAGTTTTAGAAGCTCTTGAGGTGATGATAATCGCTGTCCACGCATTTGTTTTTGACATTCGGGAACAAAAAGAGGTCATTCGGCGATAAATCAGGTGAATACGGGCAATGAGACATTAATTCGAATTGTTTGACGTGCTGTGTGAGAGCTGGCATTGTCATGATGAAGAATGATGCGACGCTTTCTGTTGTTTTTCCTAATTTCATCTATGACTTCTGCCAAACAAATTGTTTTATACCATTTAGTATTAACTGTTCTTCAATTCTCTAAAGCAATGGTTGCAACATGCCCAGTATAACCAAAGAAACAAGCGATCATTTTCTTGGAAGTGCTTGTGAACGAACCACTTTTGTTGGATTCGGTTCATCTTGGAACACCCAAACAATTGAGTGTTGCTTAGTTTCAGGCTCGTACGAATCTATCCAAGTTTCATATCCTGTTACGATGTTGTGTACGGATTTTGCATGTCCTCAGTCGAATTTTTTGAGTATTTCCTTACCAATTGACACGTTTTTGAATTTCGGTCAAATTACGCGGAATCCATCGGGAACAGATTTTTTGATAGCTAAATGTTCATGCAAAATCGAAGGTACTACAGTCTTCGACATGCCTAAGGATGTTTCTATCTCACAGTAAGTCACATGCCGATCCTCCTCAGTCATGTTGCGCACAGAATCAATGTTTTTTGGAACAACTGATTTTGATCGACCTCCACGAAATTCATCGCTGACGGAAGCACGACCATGACAAAATTCTGCAAACCAATTGTAACTAGTCTTTTCTGATGGTGATTCATTACCGATTCGAGGCATTATTGTTGAGTTAGGCCTTTCCTAAAATCGTAAAAAATCTTCCAACGAAAACCTTCACGTGAAATTTCCATTTGTTCACAAAACTGTTTTTTTTTTTGAACACTCATTGTAAACAAACTACTCAGTCAATTTCTATAACAATTGTTAAATTTTACAACAATGGTAATGTTACATCTCAATAGTGCCATCTAGTTGTCGTTTGTAAAAACTTAAAACACGACCCTCGTAATAATTGAATGCAATATTTAAGAAAGACACATAACGGAGAAACTTTGATTAATAGTTATTGTTTTATGTACTTATTCTAGTAATAAACTTGATGAATCGCTGCGAGGGCAAGATCGTATTGTGCTATTTTTTAGTGGCTGTGAACTCGCGAAACATAAGATGACAATGTGTTAATTTTCGAAACTTTGATAATCCGTGCAGACTGACATGAGCCCGTACATAATATTTTTTAAAAATTGTCTGTAACGCACACTTAAATTTAGACCCAGTATAATAAGGTAAATGCACTATCAATAGGGGTGGAACGCATCCAGTTAAAGCAAACTGACCGGAGTTTCATTATGTGCTCAATATACTCTACATGTTTCCCTCAAACGGTGACTTAGCACTATGACGTATGAAATTAATCACTGACTTCCATACTAAATAGAAGAATATAAAATAATATTGTAAGATCGTAAATACGACGTAAGTGATATTCCGGTGTCAAGATGCTAACAGTATCCGATAACCCGGTTGGATTAAGAACATTTTTATGTTATATAGGTATAATTCTACTGGATTTCTGTCATGTCGATTGAATAAGTGATGCTAACCGGATCATCCTGTCGATTTCTTCAGAGCTTGTTTCGAGAACTGACTTCTTCAGAAGGTGTAGCACCTTATTTGGCCGGGATAGGGGGGAGGACGCGACTTTATGGATGATCTGTTCCAATTGGTGAAAGGTAAAGATCAGTGTCACGATTAAGGTTGTAGGGATGTTTAGATATTTGAAGGGACTCCCGAATTTTACTAGGACAGAAAAAGGAATTTGTTGCAGGGATCTTTGATTGGTGTCCTGTTTCATCCGGGTGTTCTGCAAGTGCTGCTTGTTTTCCCTATATAGGAGAGTTTAGAGGACGTAAAGACTTCTATTATTATTTTATATTTCCATAGATTTTTCGAAATGCGATATTTTTTTTAGGGGCATAGCACACGTGCTGCAGATTAATCCCTAAAGAACTACAGGAGCGACGCGTGTGCAGAAAAAGCGATTCACGTTGGTTTTGAATCACCGTAAATTGTACTCGGAAAACACAATCTTGGACAAATCATTCCAAAGGGATAAAGTTCTCTACATAAAAGGCTGCTTGAAAAGTGTTGTACGCGGACAAGCTGAACTTCATACGGATGTAAAGTATTAGCGCGATGTGTATTCTGGCATGCACCGTTCTGGGAGGACTTTTCATGAAAATACTTGTAGAATAGACTCAAGCCGTCAACCATTCTTCGATGTCGACATTTCTTAAGGTATGGAATGATTAAAATACTAAGACATTGATCTGCTTGGCATCTAGACTTTGGAGACACCTGGGTAAATATATGTTTTGAAATGGGTTTTATATCTCCGTACTAGAAATTGTTTTATTGCAGAACGGAAGTAAAGTGTTTTAGTTCTGATTGAAAAAATTGTGGCTCAGAGAGTGATTACAGCTCTATGAACAGGGAAGTTGATAGCTGAGTGTTTTTGGGGGGGATGATGATGCGAGAAAACATTTAAATATCTAACCGTGCAAATACGCTTCCTGTATATTTAGTGGTTCAAAATCATACCTGACTTTCGATCAATAAGAATATCCAGAAAAGGGAGAGAATTATTATTTTCAGTATCATAGGTGAAGTGGATTTTGTACCTAAAGAATTGAGTATTAACGAAACGGTTTCAGAGTTTTGGCTTAAGATGAAAAGTGTCGATGGCTTGCTTTTCAAAGTATTCTATAAATATGTTGGCAATAATTGAAGAAAGAGGAGAACCCAGATATTTGTTTATATATTTCACCAATGTTTAGGAAATAAGTATCGGACAGGCATTTTTCAATTACAGTAAGAACATCTGAGGGCAGGCTTTCGCCATGGAGGATGTCTCTGTCTTATTTAGTCGACACAGGAGAAATCCAGAATAATGTTAGCTGTACGCTCTGTAACCCGTGGAAGTTTCCGATCAAAATTTTAGAGTAGATTTTATAAAACTAGTTTTTTGAAAATTTTTATTTGGGATATATATATATATATATATATATATATATATATATATATATATATATATATATATATAACGAATTAAATACTACAAGCGGTAAATTTAAAGCTTTAATTTTAAAAAAATAACTCTTTTGAATTTAGTTCGTTACTCGCGTAGAAATTGTAGTGTGATTAAAAATGTGCATGAAAATACTGAAAGGTTAAATAGTTTAGTATTGAGTATTTCAGTTATGAAAAATGCTTTCAATAATTATTTACAATTTAAAAAATTGACTAATGTTGCAATTTCTCATAAAATGTAAACTAGTATTGTTAGGAAGTAATTAATGATAAAAAAATATATTTCGTTTACAAAAGTAGGAGTGCGGCCTATTTGAACTTGATGCATTCACATTCCCATTAAAAATCATGTTTACGGGCTGGAAAAATAATAATGATGAAGCTCCATCACTTATTGCCATATTTATTCATTAATTATGTTTTTTTTTTGTTAATTTGGTAGCAATTTGTTTTTATTTGTTCATACACACGTCATGAACAAAGCCACGTAGTATTTTTATTTGCGATGTGTAATAAATTCACTGCTATTGACTCTAAATGGCAGTCAGCACAGAACCACCGGAATTGACATTTTTTCATTATGCTCAACGTATAATATATCTCCCACAGCAAAGTTCATAATGAGCATACTACATATTGCTCATGCGAAAGAATAATGATAGTTCCTAGGCAAGAAAATGATAAATTTATAATATACGAGGGTTGTATGTATGATAAGTACCTGGCCTTGACAAGAAAAAAACATTTTTATGTGTAAAATTTATTTCATTTTTCAATATAGTCTCCTTTTAGCTCAATATACTTCGTCCAACGTTTTTCTCTCTTTTGTATCTCATCGAAAAAATACAATTTCTCCAATCCTAGACGTTTGTTGTAGCAATCACCTCATCGTTTGACTCAAATTTTTTTCCGCTGAGCCATTTTTTCATATTCTGTTATGGGAAATAATTGCTGAGGGCTAAATCTGGCGATTATAGTGAATGTGGAAGCAATTCATATCCTAACTCTAAATTTTGCCATGGCGATGACACAAGTGTGCACGCGTGCATTCTCTTTATTAAAGAGAATTTTTTTCATCAAATGCGGACGTTTTTCTTTCACAGCATGATTGAAACAATACTCTCCCTTAATCGTTTAGCCCTGTTCAAGGATTATGCCGTGTGCATCCCAAAACGTGTGTGTCTTGGCCACTAAAGTCGCCTTGGCCTTCTTTCGCGCCGGTTCGCCACGGAAAACCCACTGTTTGCACTGTTCTTTGGTCTCTGGCGTGTTGTGCTCAATCCATGTTTTGTCAACAGTTATGAATAGATACTAAACATCATTCCGATTGTGATTAACATCGCCAAACATTCTTTGAAGTTGACTCACATGCTCGTTTAGTGTCAGTTGTGAGCAATCGCGGCACCCGTCTTGTGGAAAGCTTTCTCATATCCAAACGAGCTGTGAAAATGTTCTGCACCCGTTCCGTTGAGATGCCCACAGTCTCAGCAATTTCACGCAGTTTCACTCTCCGATCATTTATCACTGTATCGTGGTTTTTTCAATCAATTCTGGTGTGGTGATCTCATTCGGACGGCCTGGACGTTCTTCATCAAAAATGCTTGTACGGCCGCGTTTAAATTCCGCTGTCCAATATTTTATGGTCGATAACGAAGGTGCAGAGTTCTCATAAACCTCGCCGAGTTCCGTTTTTATCTCATCATTCGTTTTCTTTTCCAAAAACAAATATTTTATCAGTGCTCGATATTCAATTTTTTACCTTGTAAAGTCACAAAAGTTGTTCTATTTAAATGGCTGCCACTCACAAACTAAATCATGCAGCGACTTGAAAATCTGACAGGATTCTTGTGAAAGGCTATGTTTACGAAAATTATAATTTTTTTAAATAGTAGTAGCGCGATCTCTGGCCGAGGTTAGGTACTTATTGTACAACCCCCATATTTTAAGTACTAATTTATAATTCTTGTTATTTCTCGGAATGAATTGACTAAATGTTATTAATTTTGCAGCTGCAATTATTTAAATCATTTTTAATAACAGTATAATATTTTGCTAAGAATATTCTAGAACTTCATAAAATTTACAATTAAAATTTATTTCAAATAGTTTCAATGTAGAATATTTTAGAATTTTGTAATAATATGATAAATTACTTTGTTTTGCGAATAGAATGTTCTAGAACTTTGCTTTTCACAAAATCGAAAGCTATCATTTGAAATTCTTGAAAAACGAGTTTTCGGCAAATTTAGTATATGATATAGTACGCTCGTGGCTTTCGTTTGATATTGTCAAATTCTGTCGTTAGTGGGCCATCTGGGGCAACGTGATTTCTAACACTTTATTTAATTTTCTGTAAGGGAGCATGTGTGCTCTGCTTGTTATAATAGGTAGGTTTTAAAAACCTTGGTCTAGGTTAATATCTACATTTTTATGAAATTTCTGTGACATTTATTTTTCTAGTAATGATATAAAACTTTGCCATTAAGATATATAATAACGTTTATTAGCTATGTACCAAATTTAACCTATTACAAATGTTATGCAGTAATAAAATAGAGATTATGATTTCCCTTAATTTCTCTATTCGTGTCGTATTGTTCTCGATTTAGAACCTACATAAAAATACTCGTTATTATATTTTTGCTTTAAAATATAGTAACCTGGAAATTCTGTCTCTCTCTCTTCAGCGTTGAATTCCGGGACCGAGTAAGAGAGACAGAATTACTCTCATATTATCTTTCTCTTTCTATGAGCACCACGCTTTTCTCAAGAACATACCTCCTCTATTAACGGTAAATGTAGATCGTACGGATAATTTGGAATAATGATACAGATAACGATGTTAACTAATTAAGGGGAATTGTAGTCAGTTACTGTGTAAAGGCAGTTTAATCTTGTATATATTTGGCAGTATATATAAATTTAATTACTAACTTATAAATAATTCCATTCTTGATACTCCTTGGTGATAAGAGCTGTGAACATATATTTAAGATGTAATTTATATAACTATTTTTTACAAAGTGCTAAGCACGAAAAATAATTAAAAATATCTCTCGTTAAGGGGATCTAGTGTGGTTAGTCGATTGTTTAAAATAAATTCGTATAATCTTTGTTTTTAAATACAACTATATATAAAGTGCTGAGTTTCAAAAAATCACCTTGTTACAATGGTTTCTATTCACAACAAATATTATGTTAATAACGTAATATTGCATGATCCCAAACAAACTCCAAATACTGATGTTGAAGGTTTTATTAAAACTCGAGCCTTTTTAAACTAGTAAGCTAAATAACCGACTGTCTATTTTATTCTTTTTCATACATTACTCCATATTTCTACTTGCTATGTTTGTTTTTTATCTAGTACCAGCACAATAAGCTAAAAGGCTGTATAAACAAGCACAATCGCCTGTCCAACATTTAATCATTATTGTAATGATAGTGTTCGAGAATTAACTTATCGTAAGACATATGCTTTATTGCTTGCAAATGCATAAAAGTTCTGCATCTTACTTGGTCGATTTTAAACAAAAAAAAAAGATTTGTTAGCTGTGGATTTTTTTGAAATTGGAGCTGTAAAAAAAAGGTGTAACAGAAATCACTCGAACTGTTAGGAGCGGTTATTGTTGACTTCTTAGCGGTTATATTTTCCAAAATCTAATATTTTTACAGAATTACCACGCTTTTCGATTTCATTTAGTATTTCTAATATTAAAATAAACATAAATATTTTTTTCTAGAAACGTCAATTAATATCTTACCGTGATTTTTCATTCTAATGATTTAATGAAAATGATAGTAACGCTACGTGGGCTGTCTGAAAAGTTCTCGGCTTAACAATGAAATATATTTTTTTTAATATTATGTTAAAGTGTGATTCCGGAAGGTCTGCAAAATATCCATCCACGGATGCAATAGCTTCGTCATTTGATGTAAAACGCTTTCCAGCCAGGAATTTTTTCAGGTTTGGAAACAGATAATAGTCAACGGGAATCAAATCTGGTGAATACGCTGGATGTTCAAGCAATTCATACTTCAATTCGTTGAATTTTATCATCGTCAACATTTGTCTGAACACGTGCATTGTCTTGATGAAAAATGATTCTTTTCTTCTTTAGAGTAGGTCCTTTCTCACGATTTTTTGCATCGAACTGATCCGAAAGGTTACAATAATTGTTTTACCTGTCTGAAGAAAATCGATCTACAAAACACCTTTGTAATCCCAAAAAACCTTCCCTGCTGATGGAACCGTCTCTGCTTTCTTTGGTGCACTTCCACCGGCTTCATTCCATTGTTTCGACTGCTCTTTTAGCTTTGGCGTATAGTGGTGTATCCAAGTTTCATCACCGACGCTTGAAATCAATTTTATTTTGCTTAAAACGATCCAAGCACGTTTTAGCAACAACGCATTCGAATGCGTTTTTGGTCAATTGTCAGCAAATGCGGCACCCATCTTGCACAAAGCTTTTCCATATGTAATTCTTTATGCAAAATATTTCCAATTCGTTCTTTTGAGATGCGTACGGCCTCAGCTATTTCACGCACTTTCACTCGTCGATCATTTAACACCATATCATGGACTTGTAGCAGTTTTTGGACGGCCTTCGCGTGGATTATCTTCGACCAGATTAAAAAAAAGCAGCCCATCTTTTCACAGTGGAAAATGAAGGCGAAGCATCCTTATACACTTTTAACAATTAACGAAACGTCAATATTAAACAGCTGCGACTACTCGAATGAATTGATAGATCGAAATAAAATTTTACATGTGTTTATATAAAGGATGGAACTTTCTAATACAATTATGGTTTCACAGTTTCTAACGCCATCTATGTGTCAGGCCGAGAACTTTTCAGACAGCCTAGGTACTTAAGCTAGTGAGCAAAAATCCTTAGAAAAGTTTATAATTTTTAACACACTTTAAATTTAACTATTTGTAGAAACCATGTCATGTTTTATTGAAATTGAAACTTATTTTTTGCAGTTCAGCTACTGTTGGATTTATTGCTTTTGTGTGTCTTACAGCGGCTTCATCAAAATCGTCTCCTTTTCTCCTAATATAAGCTGTACGATAGACGTACAGTTTATATATGCATTTTTCGAATGAATTAATGGTGGTGTGAATCGATGAACAGTTTACGTTTTAAAAGCATTTAATGTTTGATTTTGATCAACAAAATGACATCTTGATTGCGATTAATTTTAAAATTAAAATCGCTACTAACAGAAATAATAGTCATTAAAGTTATTTGAAATTCAGCACTTTTTAATGAATTATTGACAAATTAATAACTAAAACATACAAGTTTTTGTGCAATAATAACGAAACAGAGCTGTGATAAATGTCTTGAAATAAGCATTTATACTGTAGAATTCAACAAGAAAAAGTGAGTTGCATATCTAGAACGTGGTCCCGAAAGGGGGTAATATTTTATATTTGTATATATAAATTGCCATGAAGGGGTGCGGTCAATACTTATTATGTAGAAGAGTATTGGAAACGTTCAGCGTATTTTAAAGGTGTAAAATTTGATAGCATTAATGCTAAAGAGTGAACAAGGTGAAATCTTAAAATAAAATATTGCTTTACATATCCATTTTTTTCTAATGTTGGCAAAATTGCTTTTGTATTTTTATTTCAATTTTGGTAAAATGTATTTAAATGTTAATGCTAACTAAATAATCGCGTCCGGCAAGAAAATTGAAAAAAAAAGTAAAAAGCCATAAGTAGGCTTTTAAAAAGGTGTTAGTAATTCTATATTTTACTTACGCTCTCGTTTTGAAGTAGACATTTTTAAACTCTTAAGTTGTTGCTTACAGATAATGGTTAGTTTTTATTAATGATAATGAAGGTTATGTTTTTTTTTTTAAATGTATAATATCGTCTGTCAAGTAAAAACGTGACCGCTCGTATTCTTCAAAAAAATGTGTTTCGAGAACATTTTTTGCCATCAATTTATTCTTTGATGTGCTAACAATGGCGCAATTACCTTAAAAAATCCTTATGCATCAATAATCGGCTGGCGTCTTCGAGGTCTGCTGTCGCCGAGATTTTCTGCAATTTCGCGAGACAACTGAGTCGAAAGTCCTCAGTCACAGTAAACTCACTACAGTAGCGAAAGTGAACTCCAATTTGGTGATGAAATTTTGACGACGCGTGCGTCGACGGGTCCTCTTTCAAAATGGCCGCTCAATGTATACATCTGATCTCGGAATGTCTTTTGAAATGTATTGTCGATCGTTTCTCGATATGACTGCAATTTATATGAATTTAAAGATAGAAGTATGAAAAGGGAATTGAAAAGGTTAATTGCCGTTGATAATCGTAAAAATAATTAAAAAAGTACCCCGGGAGTGAGTTTCTTCCTCTTCCCAAAAGATGTTGAAAGGTAAGTGATTTAATTAAAGAAAATCAATTGCGTAAGAAATCGTACGCGGATAAATTGGAGAAACCAAACCAAATTTGTGCAAAAAATATAAAATATGTATCTTCCATTTTTCTTAGAAAATGTTTAAAAATGATTTGAAAATCGTTTATTTGACCATGCGTATCCAGACGTTAATATAGGATCAGAGTTGGAAATTTTAGACAACCATCTGGATATTGAGTATGTAGATCAATTATTAATTGTCATTGATACTGGAGTTTCTGCAAATAAGTTACTATTGAAACAGGCCATGAAGCGATGAATGAAGTGCAACATAATTGCAATTATTACAACTTACAAATATTTGTAGAAATTGGACGTTTTTTTTACTCTAATCTTTGAAAAAAAGACTTTAGGATCATTATGGACACATTTCATCAATTTTTTTCTTACTATTATGGATCGGTTTGAAGTAATTTTGATTCAAGCTCCAGTTTTCAATTTTTGGATACGGTTATTAAAAACCGAAGTTAAATATGAAGAATTTCATCACATGCCTTCCCACCAAGTTTTTCACTTGTATTAATTTCTTTCCTAACAAAGCACTCCATTCTTTTCTATAGTTTTGAATGATAAAAGTTTGCAAATAACATGTTTTTTATTTTAAATCTCCGCTGGTCCGCTTTTTAACATGGCGGACTGCCACGTGACCTCTTGAAAACTGAAACCTGATTTTCCCATACAGTTACCCTTGAGTTTCGCTACTGTACGAGGCTGGTTTGAAAAGTCCGTGCAAAAATAAAAACTACTTATGTGTTTGGGGTCAACCTTTTTTATTTTTCGACATAGTCTCCTTTTAGGCTTATACACTTCGTCCAACGATGTTCTAGTTTGTTGATCCCTTCCGAATAATAGGATTTGTCCAAGTCTGCAAAATATCCATTAGTGTCTGCAATCACCTCCTCGTTTGAATCAAATCTTTGTCCCGCCAGCCATTTCTTCAAATTGGGGAACAAATAGTAGTCCGAGGGAGCCAAGTCTGGAGAATAGGGGGGATGTGAAACGAGTCGGAATCCTATTTCCATTAATTTTGCGACCACAACTGCTGAGGTGTGTGCTGGTGCGTTGTCGTGATGGAAAAGGACTTTCTTGTGGGCCAATCGCGGGCGTTTTTTCTTGCAGCTCGGTTTTCAAACGGTCCAATAACGATGAATAATATTCACCTGTAATAGTTTTACCCTTTTCCAGATAGTCGATGAGGATTATCCCTTGTGAATCCCAAAAGACAGTCGCCATAACCTTTCCGGCCGAAGGAACGGTCTTCGCCTTTTTTGGTGCAGATTCCCGCTTGGTAACCCATTGTTTAGATTGTTGTTTGGTCTCAGGAGTATAGTAATGTATCCATGTTTCATCCACAGTGACGAAACGTCGCTTAAAGTCCTCCGGATTCTTCTGGAACAGCTGCAAACCATGCTTGCAACACTTCACACGATTCCGTTTTTGGTCAAGCGTGAGCAATCGCGGCACCCATCTTGCGGATAGCTTTCTCATGTCCAAATGTTTATGCAAAATATTATGTACCCGTTCAGTCGAGATGCCCACAGCACTAGCAATCTCACGCACCTTAACTCTTCTGTCATTCATCACCATATCATGGATTTGATCAATGATTTCTGGAGTCGTAACCTCCACAGGCCGTCCAGAACGTTCAGCGTCACTTGTGCCCATATGGCCAGTCCGAAAATTTTGAAACCACTTATAAACTGTTCTAATCGAAGGTGCAGAGTCACCATAATGTTTATCAAGCTTCTCTTTAGTCTCCTGAGGCGTTTTGCCTTTCATGAAGTAATGTTTAATCACCACACGAAATTATTTTCGTCCATTTCTTGAAAATCACTCGACTTCCTTGATTCACACGAATGCCAAACACAAAGAAATAGACCAATATGGCTGAAATTGGTGTGTGTGCGTTCATTCAAGAGATGCTACTAACTAAACATGACCTCGATACGCGCCGGTGGTGCCATCTCTCGGACTTTGCACGTATAGTGTGTTTACTGTGTCGGAGTCTTTCCTCTAAGCTCTCTCTTTACGGATTTCGATGAAAGTTCGTAATCGACTGATACTTTTACTAAATGCACCGTAGACAAAGGTTCCCTCTACTGATTTTTTATTGAATCGCTAGAATTGCATCTACCAAAAACGAATTATAGCGGACACGTTCTTACTTGACAGACTGTATAATCCACTTATTTGGACAATAACTTCAATATTTTTTAACGTTAAACAAAAATATTTTCTGATTCGATAATAGTTTTGAGAATGACATTTTCTAATAAAATCAAACTTCACTATGCACCAATTACAAATTTTTAGAAACACTAACACCGTAAAAATCGGTCTTTCTAAAAATTTTACCTTCATTTGGAATAAAAAGAAAAAAATGCAAGTTTTGAATTTGATAAACACAAATGAATAAACATTTAGTAAAAAAGAACAATAGCACAGTATCAGTTAGCATTAACATAGCCAATACTTCAATAAATATAATATAAAGATAAAAAATAGTCCAGCAGGCATTAAGTTAAAACACATTGTCTTTGTTGGAATTCACTTAATACTTTACTTCTCGAAAAGCAGTATTGCTCCATCTGGACATATTCTGTGATATGGAACTTCCAAGTTTGAATTACGCAGTTATTATTTGACTGAATATTTACTTATTAATTACTATACAAATTGAAACCGTTTGTGCAATAACAACCAAACACCGTAAAATATGGAGATTTTCTATTGCTCATTTTAGTGCTCGTCACACTGTTTAATATCACTAGATTTTCGTCATCACTTTTATTCGAAATCGACTGACACAAACTGTCAATTAATAACAGAAGCAAGCACTTTTATTTTGACTATCGTGGTATAGGTACGTAACTAAAGAATTGTTTTTATGTTTATCTCATAGAAATATTGAAAAAATATTAGCCTTATGATGTGTTAAAATGAGTGATAAGAAACCATAAATTGTAATAGAGATCAGGTAGAAGGAAGATAGGCCATAACAAGTCGAATTAGCCTGTACCCGATTTAAGTCTGGTGAGAGATAAAAATTTTTGGCTCTACTGAAAGTATCGTTGACTTTTAATTACGGTGGAAAATTTTGAACAAAATCTGACCCATATAGTAAAAAGACGCAATCATGCAGAGTTTTTCCGATTCGGAAAACACGTGAACTTTTCGTTATGCGGTAAGACGGGTGTAAGATAATTTGACTTGACTGTAAAATCTAGGGTATAATTACTGATTGTGAATAAATTTGTCGTTGAGTGTTTTGTAGCTTGTAGTTGTTATTTATCCGCCTCTATTACTATTTAGTGTAGATCAGAAAGTAGCGCGAAACAATCTTTACTTATATGGTTGCCTGTTAAATCTAAACGTTCCACTGTACGTTGGTGATATAAGTACTCCCGAGTTCACTAAAAGTAGCGCTTCGTGAGCAATTATGCATTTTTAACTACATATAGTAGTAAAAAGCACGAGCTAATAGTTTCTACGGTCGCGCTGCTGTGTGGCGAACGCGGCTTATGAGCAGATGTTAATTCTATCTTGGTTGTTTCTATGTTCGTAATGGTTTAGATTAGATAAAAGCGTTTAAAAGTACTTTTAGTATTTTCTTTACATTGGCTGGTATTATTTTTAAGACTTCTTAAACCAACTTGAGCTTTGATCTTCAAAACACACGATGCCTAAATTTTAACGACAGGGATTTTATTCGACGACATGTTTATTCAATCTCTGGAATATTATGCCCTAGAATTAAAGCATATGTTTGAAGGAAACTCTTCTCTTGGTACTAACTGAATTAAATATAAAATTTTCCCATTTTCAAAGCTTTTTAATTAATTTTTATTGGGTATTTAGTTCAGGCCTATAAAATCACATTTATTGTTTTGTATTTATTACTTACATAGCTGACTTTCAAACATCTATTAATAAAACCAATCGGTTATTTATTATTGATTTCATAGGTTTACTTGATTTTTTTATTATTATTATTTTGTACTTGAGGGGTCTACTAGGTTCATTTACTTTGCAACAGTATTTGTTACCACGGGCAGTTTTAACATTGTCTATTCATTACAATCAATGACTTGGCCATAAAGTAACAAAACGATATTGCATCGCAACTTGAACATAGTAGAGTCCCGGATTGGAAAACCAGTTGATAACGCTGACATGTCATTTTCCGAAACATTTTGTACCAACTTTAAATAATTTATTGTCTATATGCAAGCTTAATGGTACCGAGATGAAGTTCGTATTAGATGAGAAATAGATGTTCACATCCAAGACAGATAATCTTTACAAAGTTCTTGGCGCTGTTTAAAAATGAACACATTACAATTGGTATACCCTAATATAATTAGTAGCTGTTGCTAGCCACAGTGTTAACGCTGATTATTTAGTAACTGTTTTAGTTCGCTGGAAAATCTGACATCTGAGTTTTGGACCATATAAATTCAATTTTTTTTAATAATATTGAATCTTTTTGACCTTTATTAACTAATAACCTTGGTCCGTGATATATTTGCGTCGTTTGGTTGCTGTCATCTTCCACCGATACTGTTGAGTACTTATATTTACGATCGATAGGGCTAGTTAATTCTTTCATCAAATTCTCATACATGCCTGCCTTATCTACAGTATGCCAGGGCTTGTTTAGGTCTCTAAAGACTTGTTAGTTCGTCCGTCATATATTATTAGGGTCCATCAATATGGCTTTCGTAAGTAAAGATCAACAGGAGATCTCCTATCTTATGTAACGCTTGTGAAACAACGCAATTGAACACTTTGGAAAATTTCGAGCGGTTGCACCTCATATATCCAAGGCATTCGACTGTGTTTGGCATGACGGATTGTTGGTTCAGCTACGCTCTTACGGTATATCCGAACAGTTTTTCTTATGGCTCTCGTGTTTCCTTAGAGAGCGTCCTTTACGAGTGGCAGCCGACGGATTTCTTTCTAATACCTTCACTATCGACACCAGTGAGCCCCAAGGCTCCTACTATCTTCTACTCTCTTGCTTATGTACATTAACAATCTGCTGGAAAGGACCAGGAATCCAATCTAGAGGTTTACAGATCACAGTATGCTTACTTCTTCATTCACTTTCAACGCTCGAGCATCGGCTACTCATGCAAATATCCGCAGACAGCAGGAAGTCGTTCAACTTAACAAAGACCTGGAAGAAAATCTATCTTGGGGTGACAGTAACCAAGTAGAATTTAACGCTACAAAAACCCAGGCGGCACTTTTTTCTAAAAATAGTTTTAACACGACATTTGTTTCCATTTTGTTGGGCATTAATTTAGGAGCCAATATGTCTTGGCATGAACATGTTGCGTGCATAGCAAGAAGAGCTTCTCAAAACTGTAACTATTATCTGAAACTAGAAAGCCCTACACTTGACAATTGTTGATTCTGTACAGAGCTCAAATTCAACTAATGATGGAATACCGCTGTCATGTTCGGGGCCTGCTCCCAAACATACACCGCAATTGTTGGATTCTATTCAGAAGAGAGCTGTTCGCCTGATTGGAGACCCAGAACTTACCAAAAGCAGTGATTCCTTTGAACATGATGTTGGCGATATGAGTCTATTCTACAAGTATTTTCCCAGAGCGGTGCATGCTAGAAATACACGTCGCGCTAATACTTCATATCCGTATGAGGTTCTGCCTGTCACTCCTCTTACAACCCTTTTCAAGTAGTTTCTTATATAGAGAACCTCATCCCTTTGAAATGATTTGCTCAGGATTATTTCCCACCAAGTACAATTTACAGCGATTTAATGTGAATCGCTTTTTCCGCACACGCGTCGCTCCTGTAGCGATTTAGGAATTTCTCTGCAGCACGTGTCCTATGGCCATAAAAAATCCATTTGTAATTGCCTTTCGCCTCCTAATAGATGAGCTTTAGAGGTTAGTGATGTACTCCAGATTAACCTGTTTGCTCTGAAGTCTGGAAAAGTCTTCATATTTCTGGTCCAGCAAAATCTACCCTGTTGCATTCTTTGGTTGTTTGAACATTAACTATTATACATGAAAAATATTGCTGTGGTTAATAAACTCAAGCCCCATGGATGTTTTAGTTCTTTTATTTCGATCTAGGCAGAATTCAGAGTACATGTCTTTGGATGAAAAGTTGAATGGTTTAGGATATTTTATCGTCTAATTTGAGTTGTTGTAACTTCATTTTTTAGTGACATCATTGGGCGTCCTGTATGCATACAAAATCTAGTCTCTTTCTCGAAAACTAAAAGGCTTGCCCAGAGTGTCAGATTTGCCTGCATTAAGTCATACGGATACTCGTTTCTAGACGACGTCTCTCTGTCCCATGTATTCACATACTTCGAGGTCTCTATGCCATTTCTTCAGTTGTTATTCTTTGCTAGTCGAAAAATGGACGCAGCGTTCGGAACTCCACACTGGGCTCTAATATTCCGGAGCCACGAGTGCTACTTTCTTCTGGGTCCTCGCCGACCCTCTATTTTTTCCCGAAGAATAAGTTTTGGAATCGAGTTGCTGTCACCTTTTAGTATGTGTTCCAAATAAGGCGCCTTTCTTTGTTTTACGATATTAAGTAGTTGCCTCTCCACCCCGCCCCTTTACTTACTTCCTCATTGGTTAGGTGTTCTGTCCAAGAAATTCGTAGCGTCGCCGTATCGATATTTCGAAATCTTCGATACGATTCAATGAACTCACCATATCTCTACACGGGCCTACTTAAGAGGGCCGGCCAGACATAACATTTTATTACTTGCAGGGCGAGTGGCAATATATTTTTTAACTTTTTATATCTTGTTTTATAGCCCGTACGTCCTCTGTTTAACCCATATTATTGGTAGTTTTCACTGAATTCTTGAAGTTGTCCTATGATTTCTGGTGTTTTATCCGACCCGTACGTGGTCAAACGTTTCTTTGTTGACCTGAATGGGCAGATCATGAAAGCCTAGCAGCTGTTCAGCTCAGCTGTGGACTGCACTTTCGCGATTTCCGTTACTGTCAAACATACTCGTTCTTAGGTTTTCCTAACACAATGCTTCGAGTATTTTTTTCACACTATTATTTTAAGCGTTATCAGGTGGTTTTTCTCCTTTACACCATATTTGTTTATTACTATATTGAAATTATTTTAACCTGAGAATACTGACAGGAACACATTTACTCATTTATAATTACGTTTATTGATTTGCATGATTCTAAAATTGAGTAAACTAGCCGAGAATAATTTTCGTTAAATTTCTTTTAGCTGTCATTATTCCCAAGTTTTATTCGTGTAATAATAGTAAGAAAAAACAATATTTAATTGTAAGTTATATACATAATGTGATTTAATTACATTTCAGAAGCTACAGAGGGATAAAAACGAACGCCAGGCAACCGTTACATTCAAAAGTGTTGCTTCGGCGCATGCGTTTTATAAGAAATACCAACGTCATATGCTTGACCTATCTATGATAGAAGTATCATTGTGTCCTATGAGCGAGTCTGATGAGTAGACTCAAGACAATTTGGTTTTGTCATTATTTTGTGCAAAAAAATCGATATTTAGTTTGTGTAAGGATTTAAACTAGATGTAGAAATATTTTTATGAAGTACTTTATAGTGTTAAGTTTAAAGGTGTCGTAGTAGGTTTAGCTTAAAAAAAGAAGCTAAAAATTCAAAAATTTTCCAAAAATATAAATTTTAATTACTTAATTTTTTAAGTAGTTTACTTCCTTTTTGTGTAAAAATCTATTGTGTACTGTTTACAGTGGACTATTATATTACTTTACTTTATTTTTCTTAAGCTTCTTCTCAACAAGTTAAAAAAAAAATATTTATCCAGTTAGTATTTGATATTATTGGCCAGTATCTGGAACAAATCATTCATGGATAAACTAACAATTACAGTACTACGTGGGTATTAATGATACAAAAAGATTTATTTCACAAGATCGGGGTACAGTATTTGCTCTATGTACTTATAACAGTCAATTGTTTTGTGCATTCTTCCACGAAAGTCTTTGGACATAACTGCAACTTATTCACGGGGACATAATTGCATCCAGATAATAGAGAGGATGAAGAGCATATTTGCGCGAAGACTAGTAATAAGAAACACGGAAAGTGCGGCCATTTTCAACCAGCTGAGAAGCGGTATTTTTAAAAGCATAATCTCAAATTAAAATTGGAATTTTTATGTTTAGATATTTTCAACTTAGTTTTATTGTTTTTTAACTTATGCGGTGTTTACGGCCCTCAAGATTATTTAAGGGGTAAAGCCACTCCAGGTTAGTTTCGGGAATTTCTTTTAAAGAGTATAATAAAAGCAGTCGAAAGATTATTTGAAGTACTTTATTAAACAAATATTTAAGTGTACAAAAATATTTTTTTATCTGTTTAATTCAAAATGGCCGCTTCAGAATCTAAGACGACAATGCACCTTTTACGCGAGGCCTGAAACGGGCGAAGCGATTGCTCCCATAGATTTCAATCTAGAACAAAAAACTAAAAAATGTTCATTAATATATGTCGAAAACTAGTGAATAACATACGGAAATTTGAAGATATGGTTTTTTCGAAAAATGGTCACGTTTGAAAAAAATGTTTATTTTTCACTCAAAAATTTCACGAAAAATTGTTTATGGTATAAAAAAGGAAGTTTCTAACTGATCGCAAAATCTATACCTTTTTGACATATATGAATGAACATTTTTTGGTATTTTGTTCTAGGTTGAAATTTATGGGGGCAATTGCTTCACCCGTTTCAGATCTCGCGTAAAAGGTGCCTTGCCCCCTTAGATTCTAAAGTGGCCATTTTGAATTAAATAGATAAAAAAATACTTTTGTACATTTAAATATTTGTTTAATAAAGTACTTCAAATAAATTTTCGACTCCTTTTATTATCCTCTTGAAAAAAATTCTCGAAACTAGCCTTTTTTCCTGGGACCTAGAGTGGCCCTACCCGTTAAAGAATCTATTACCCTAAATTTTGTGTCCAGTTGTTTTAATTAATTATTTAAAACCGTTATATTAGAAGTAAGTGTTGTCTAAATAAAAACAAAACTCAAATACTGGAGTAAACCTAGAAAAATACTAAAAAACCTACCGAAAAGATAAAAGCCTTCTAGGGTTCCGTTCGGATAAACGTCGAGTATTCTCGACAATATCCGCATCCTCGTTTCTCTTGACCATCTGACAAAGGACTGATGCCGGATCAAATCCGACGTTTAGTATAACACATCGAAGAACAAGCAAATATTAATATAAAATGAGTCGCCTAATATAATTTGGAATTTGGGATTAATGATGTGGCAGTCATTTCCGATATACTGGGCTTCCTACGAATACGCACTCGTCCATGCTGATTCTCGTATCCCGCCCATTATCTGGTTGCATCTAACAACTTATTGTTTTTAGTGCATGTGTCTTTTGCGGGGTGCAGATATGCACTGTTACTATGTGCGATGATTTATTCTTATGCCTCGACAAACACTACAATTATCATTCGATGTTATGATAAAATGGTACAATTTGTTGGTGTGAAAAGGTGAAAAAAGTTGCGGCACATAGTTGCTGCAACTAATCGTATCAAGTTGCTTTAACGACCTTTAAATTGCCCATTTCTGATCAATATTTTGTAAACTTCTTTATCGGCCTAGACCTGCATTTATATATTTATATCAATACACAGAATATTTTTTACAGATAACTTTCGTAAAATTCTGTTACGAAACTTTACAGACCTGCGTCTATAAAAGTGGCGCACTAAAATAACTATTAATATTTTTGTATATTTTTAATAGCAGAATACGGCTGTATCCTATGTGGGCGACTACTGCGGACAATACTAGCAACACGACTAAAGCGACAGTGTTAAAACAACACGTTAAATTTGTGTTGTTTTTTTTTTGCGTTAATTGTATCGTTAGAGTCGACTCGACGAAATTTTCAAAAAAAAAACATTTTGTTTTTTTTTTGACTTTGGGACACAGTGTCACTTCAGTCGTGATAATTGCCAGTTCGTATTGTTTCTGACACTTTTTGGAGAAAAGAAGTAAAATTAAAACTTGGGCTTTAAAATTTACACATTTTGAAAGCTCTTTCAACATGATTACTGTTACTTTTACATTTTTTTTTTCTTTAAGTCCACTGTAAATAAGCTGAGGTTTTCAATTCAATTTAAAAATATATTCTATCCGGATTAGTACACATATTTCATTGAAATTTAAGAAATCTACCAACTTGTGACTTGCAAATAATCCATAACTCTTAACAAAGCTAAAGCATAAAGAGTAAATTGCTTGAAAAGTAAACGATGTCTTCATTTTTAGTCACAACGTTTCTACCTCTAAACATCTTTAGCAGAAAGAAAAAAATGTATTTTCGGTAATATTAACGATAAGCCAAAAAATTCAAAGTATTAAACAGTCGAAAATTTGCGATTGCTAATTTATTAAAATCAAAATTTTTGAAAATTTTTTTGTTCAGGCTCTAAAAATCACGACAGATCTCATGTTCGATAAATTTTGAAGAGTTTATTTAGTATTACAGGAAATGATTGATTTTAGGGTGAAAAGGGTGAAAGAAATGGCGAGAGATAGCTCTGAATGTGTCATTTTTAATGTTTTTGGAATCGAGGAGTTTCCCATCCATTAGATCTATCCCAAATCGTATAAACCAAATAATAAAAATATTTTTTACGTATTGAAAAATGGAATTATAAGATACACTTTTAATTTTTGTTGCATTTTAATTCGTTTTAGGTGCCCTAGATTACGAAAAACCATAATTTCTACGTTCTGTGTATTTCTTTGTCGGTCTATTATCACGATAATTTGCTAAAAAGTGCAAAATTTAAATTTGTTACTCACATAATATTTAAAGTGAGTAGATAGTATCAGAAATTTGTCTTGGTTTTTCGTTGACGAATGAGCAAATTTTAAGCATAATTATTTAGTCACGTATATAAGGACGAGGGAGGAGTAACAGGGGGCGGGGAATGTTACGTTAAGGTGAAATAGCTGTAACGATTCTTTTTAGTCCGTTTTGGCAGGAAAAAATGTATTAAAAAACTACACAAGTTGGCAGATTTTTTAAAATTTGAAAATTAGAAAATATATAATGTAAATAAAAGCTTCAAATGAACCAAATTGTCGATTTTTTTATTTTAAATATTGTATACTAACATAAAATTAGCATTAAAAATATTTTTTGATACCTGAGACCTGTAGTGTTATGTTTTTAATGTAAAGTCATTGTTCAAAAAAACTAGAAAAGTAAATTATTTTAGGTACTTAAAGATTTATTTTTAATTTCCTCTTAGACAAAAAACTAGTTGCTTCTAAATAATTTAATATATTATGTCCTAACTTTTAAATATTCTCCGTTAGGCTTTACTGAATAAAGATACAATTTTTTCAAAACAAATAGACTATTGTATATATTTTTTGTTTTCTCCACATATGAAATAATAATATTAGTTTAGAAGTCCATATTTGAAACACTTCGGAATTGTGAATGTAGCCTGATACAAGAAAAATATCAAACCACAGTTTAAAAAATGTATCAAACTTTTGACACATTAACAAACTATTGGAATGTATTTACTGTATAGTGCACATGACTGACAGTAATATTTACATAAATTAAAAAATCAACCGACATAGATAAACTATAATATTTTTATACTGGTTCCTTTAGGTTTTATTAATCCTTCCTGTTTTATGTATATATCAGACTATACATACATATTCTGGGTTAAACATTTACAGAATTGAATTTATTGATTCTTGCACACTTGCAGCTCTATTTTTAACAGGTTTATTTGCTAATGCAGTTGGGCTGCAAAAATTTTACTATTATCTAGTTTTACTGGTTTTTAAATATTATATTTTTTAGATCCTTTATTGTATTACTTTATATATTACCTAGTTTAAGGCTTCTACATATTTAGATTAGCTCGGGTCAATTTATTTTGGAATTTTACTTTTTGTAAATAAAAAAGATAAAATTTTCAACGTTTTTTTTTCAATATCCTTTAAATAAACAAATGAAACGAATAAAGAATTTTGACGTCTTTCAGTATGGTATTATCACTGGTGAGCAAAAATCAACTTAAACTACAGTGAAGTCCGTTTATAACGAACTCCAAAAAATCACTAAAAATGATTCGCTATATCCGAAGTTCATTAAGAACAGTAAACAAAATCTAATATCATTTTTCACTACTTTTTTATTTAGATTAGGCGCTAATGTTTAGAAAAATGAATAATAATAATTAATAATTTCGGATGGTTGTAGCTTCTACTTGATGGAAATTCGTTATAAATATATAGTCAATTTCCACTGGTTTATTTAAATTGCGATGACGCGTTTCGCTCTCGATGCAGCTTCTTCAGATCTACATTTTACACTGTTAAGTTAGTTAAATCAAAAAAAATATCAACATAGCTTGCAAGACTAACAATACTATAGGGAAATATCTCAAAAACTACAAACCACAAATCAACAGACAATAAATCAGGGGTTTATCAATTAACATGTGGGTCGTGTCTTAAAACACACATAGGGTAAACTGGACGTACATTTATACAAATAATTACGGAACACGAAAAAAGTTTCATCCATAGAAAGTCTAATTCAACATATGCTAATCATCTTTTAACAGAAAATCACACATTTAACAAGAATTTCAAAATTTTACACACCCAACAAAAAGGTTTAAAACTCGACCTTTAAGAGACAATGCAAATAAATCGATTAAGGACTACAGGTAAAGGTACCTGAGTAAAGACTCGACGAACAGGTAGATTTAAACAATTCACTATTATTGAATTTATTTTCCTAGTTCCAAATCTGTGTGGGTTTTCCAATACTATCAATGTAATTTAATTAGGTGTTTTTTTTTTATTTTTTTTTTTTTTTATTTTTTTTTTTTCTTTTTTTTTTTTTTTTTTTATTTATTTTTTTTTTTTTTATTTTTTTTTTTTTTTTTTTTTATATTTTTTTTTTTTTTTTTTATTTTTTTTTTTTTTTTTTTTTTTTTTTTTTTTTTTTTTTTATTTTTTATTTTTTTTTTAATTTTTTTTTTTTTTTTTTTTTTTTTTTTATTTTTTTTTTTTTTTTATTTTTTTTTTTTTTTTTTTTTTTTTTTTTTTATATTTTTTTTTTTTTTTTTTTTTTTTTTTTTTTTTTTTATTTTTTTCTTTTTTTTTTTTCTTTTATTTTTTTTTTTTTTTTTATTTTTTTTTTTTTTTTTTTTTTTTTTTTTTTTTTTTTATTATTTTATTTTTTAAATTTTTTTTTTTTTTTTTTTTTTTTTATTTTTTTTTTTTATTTTTTTTTTCTTTATTTTTTTTTTTTTTTTTTATACCTTTTTTTATTTTTTTTTTATCTTATAATTTTTTTTTTTTTTTTTTTATTTATTTTTTTTTTTTATTTTTTTTTTTTTTTTTTATAATTTTTTTTTTTTTTTTATATTTTTTTTTTTTTTTTTTTTTTTTTTTTTTTTTTTATTTTTTTTTTTTTATATTTTTTAATTTTTTTTTTAATATTATAATTAAGAGATTATATAAAATTGTGAGCGTTAAACCTAACTTGACAGTGTAAAATGTAGATCTGAAGAAGTTGCATCGACAGCGAAACGCGTCATCGCAATTTAAATAAACCAGTGGAAATTGACTAAAAACAGTCTTTTATTATATATTAATAATTATTAAATTAAAAGAAAACGTTCAAAGGAAAATAAAACAAGTTACACTAAAGTTATTATTGTATATGTTGGTACATATACGAGTATAAACGAAAACATTAAAATACCTAGTTTAAACGATAAAATCAGTAATTTTCGTTTGTACAATTTTACTTGAAAAAGAAATTGTGTTTATATAACTGTCAAGGTCACAAAAACTACTGCATATATGTTCAGCAACTTCACCAGATTCCAAAAAATTGAGTTTCAGTCATTTTCCTAGTCATTTCTGAAATGGATGGAACATAAATATTATCTCCTTCGAGCTCGCCTTCGTCGTCATTATCGCTTAAAATCTTTCCAGAAATCACTGATGTCACAATTTGATCATCAGTTAATATTTCTCTCGCCATTAATTTATTAACAGCACATACATATTCTTCAAAATTAAAGTGATTAAACATCTTTTTAATCTCGATTTCCACTGTACTTTGTTAAATGTCAGCATCGTATACAAAGTCTAGACAATCGGTAGGATCTTCTCGATGTTTTTCAATCCACTTGAGTCAACGGTAGTTCATCATCTGAGTCATATTTACATTCCTTCCTTAAAAATCCGCCATGCTTAAGACAGTTTGCAATGGTTTCTCTACTGACTCTTTGCCAAGCCATATGGATAAAGTTTATAGCGTCCAAGAGAGTTACATAAAAAATAATACCTTTATCGATAATCTCTAACATTTTCATAAGTAAAATCTTTTTATAATGACATTTTAAAGAATGTATCACACTTTGATCCATAGGCTGGAGCTTTGCACTTATGTTTGGAGGCATAAAAACCAATTTTATTTGCTATGGCTCAACTTCAGCGTACGCTGGACAGTTGTCAATCAAAATTAATATTTTTCTGTTTGTGAATTTTAATTCTTTGTCCCATTCAATCAGTTCGTTTTTAAAAATTTCTGATGTCATCCAGGCTTTACTGTTTGATTTCTATTTTATTAGTAAATGGTTGTTTTTAAAACACATGGGATTGGCGGACTTTCCTATCACCAACAATTTTCTTTTCTCTGTTCTAGACATATTTGAAGTTACCAACACAGTTATCCTTACTTTTGATAATTTTCCACCAGCACAATTCTCTCCGACAATCTTTAATGTCTTATCAGGCGTCATCTCATAAAACAAACCCGTTTCATTCGCATTAAAAATGTACACATATTCATAACTTTCTCGAATTTCCGGCCAAACATTGGCCAACCACTGATCGACAACAGTCATATCCACTCCTGCAATTTTTCCTACTATCTTACCCCCACTAACATTAAGTCGCTTTTTAAATCGTTCAATCCAACTTCTGGAACAATTAAACTTGGTGTTCTCTATTTTCCTTCCCAAATCACTAGCTTTTTCTTGTAAAGCATAGGCGGTAATAGGAACATGTTCATGTCGTTTTTGACTAAACCATTTAAGGAGTTCTCTATCGACTTGCTCATGTGAAGATTTTTTTATTTTTTTACATCTAGTTTCTTTTATCATAGATTGATAAAATTTCTTGCCTCTTCTTCCATATGGTAGAAACCGTAGATTTAGTTAAATTCAACTGTTTGCAAACATCACTTTGTTATAATATCGTTTTTGTCTACTCATTTTACAATAAAAACTTAAACATTCATTTTGTTACTTCGATCAAATATGCATTAGAAGTGTATTGAAAATAATACTGCTCGAACTAGCGACGCGGCGGAAACAAGTAGAATCGGGGTTCCCAGCGAGTTTCGGTGAATTCTCTAGATCAAGTCGCGCGACATCGAGCACAGGGAGTGGCAATTTCGTTATAAATGGACACAAAACATCCAAATTTGGTTCGCTTTATCCGGAAGTTCGTTATAACCGGATTCGTTATAATAAAAAATATAATAGTTCATTTAACCGGCAATTCGCTATAAAAGGGTTCGTTATAAGCAGACTTCGCTGTATTTGTCTTCATTTAACACGGATCCTAGAAGTTAGGTTTTATATATTTTTACAGATTTTAGTATCATTTGAAAGTCCATTCTATTCTCTTTCTAATGATACCAAATTCCATAACATACCTCATGTTTTTTACTGATTAAAATGATTGAAATGGAAAATAAGGAGAACAAGGATTGAAAATAGGGATAAAAGAAAGGAACAATTAAGCAAATTTTAAGTTTAACAAATTTATTGATAAAAACAAAAATCAATATTTTGTATCCTAACCCTTATTACTGCCTCCAGCCGGTTTCTCATGGAGCGAGTGAGCTCTTTCACCACTGTCTATGTGATTCTTCACCACTCAACCGCCATCGCAACCTGTGGGTATTCCTATTTTCGCCAGGTATTGCCGCGCCGATGCAGTAGCATGTGACTTCGCATTGGCGTGCATTAGCAGGAAGCTATCGCCAATAAACCCGGTATAAAGAACGACGTGTTCTTGTAGCATCTCCGCGATGTACCGGTGGTTAATCCACCGCTACGAGTTTCATCAGTCATGAAAACCAAATCGGTTTTCGCATCAAGTAAGATGCCTCCCCACACCATGACAGAATCACCTCCGTAGGCGACTGTTTCAGTAATGCAGCACTGCGTATAGCGCTCACCGGGCCTTCTATAGACTCGTCTTCTTCCATTATTTCCATGTAGGTACATTAGGGACTCGTAGGAGAATAAAACGGAGCGTCATTGCGCTAAGGTCCAGTCGACATCTTCTCGAGCAAATCTGAGTCGCACTTAGGTTAGCTTCTTTAAGCCCGACCACGAAATTGTCGGAGCTCCTGCTGGACCTCAATGTCGGTAAAGTGGCGATTTCTTAGAGTTGTGTTGACAATGAAGGGGTCGTCTCGCTCCGAGATCCTGATCGTGAAAAGGCGCCAGTCTCTTGGTAACGTCTGATTGGCTCAGGTGCAGTTGTGCAGCGATTGCACGTTGGCTATGCCCTTCTTGCAATAGGGCAATGACTTCTTCCGGGGTGGTATCCATTTTTCGATGACGTAATTAGTGAGCAGGTATAGCAGAGATGTTGATGGTTCAAGTTACGATAAAGGAATGATAGGAAAATGCAGTTGCATGTGTTTTAATACGAATGAATACCGCGCAGCGTACGTTGCTGAGCGAGCAAAAACGGTTCTACTGGGTAAAACCGTTTTAATCAGTAAAACTTTTTGGAAATCCAAACATTCTTGGTATTATTGGAAAGAGTAGAAAATCAGCATCGTAATGAAATTCAAGGATCGGTGTTAAATGAAGCAAAATCGTTTGAGTCGATTTTTTTTCTCACCAGTGTAGTCATCTTTATAGTAAGACACACTCGTGAAATATAACGTCGCCCCAAAATGAAGCCGACTTGCCACCGCGGAGTCATTTAAATGTCCCCCGTTGAGTTTTTAGAGACCCCGAGCATATTTATCCCTATTATTGTTACATATGATTCAACTTCGACCTGCGCGGAGTCTCTAAGAAACTCGACGGCGAATGCGAGCCGGCTTCGTTTTGCGGCGACGTGGTATATTATATATTAGTTACGGCAAACCTTAGCTAGTTTAATAGTAAAATATAGGAGGGTTGTAGCGAAACTTTAAGGGGGTAATAATAAACAAAAGAATACTCTTTGTACTCGGTGGAAAGCTTTCTTATTTATTTACATTTATCTTACTTGACAGGTAAGAACGCGTCCGCGATAATTCATTTATGGTAGATGCGATTCTAGTGATTCAATAAAAAAAATCAGTACAGGGAACTTTTGTCTACGACGCATTTTATCAAAAGTACGAGTATCAGTCGATTTCGAATTTTCGTCGAAATCACGTAAAATCAAAATGAGTCACTTGTTTACGCGTGAGTTCGAGGCAGTCTTTCTTTATTCCCGTCCAAAGGGGCCTATAATGACACATTCCGCGGCCGCTAAATATATTAAAAAATCAGTGTCGTTTGTGAAAAAGTGGGCAAATCATTTTAACGAGACGAAAAATGTTGACGCCAAAACGTATGCAAGGCTTGATAGGCAAAGTCGCTCCAAAAGTCGAAAAACGAATCGCGTCTTTGTTTTCACGGAACACGAAATTGACACTGCATCAAGGAGTGGTAAAATTAAGAAAATCGGGTTTGAATGTGTCCCATGAGACCATTCGACAAGATTTTCGTGCTCATGATGTCAAATACCGAAGCACGTTGAAGAAACCTTTGCTAGGCCAAAATCACGTCACGAAGGGGCTCGCTTGATATATAAGATACTAGAGTGGCAGTCTGCAGAAAATCTCGTCGACAGCATACCTCGAAGATGTCAGGCAATTATTGATGCAGGAGGCGATTGGACAACTTACTAAGGTAATTGCGCCGTTGTTAGCACACCAAAGAATATATTGTTGGTAAAAAATGTTCTCGAAATACATTTTTTCACGAATACGTTCTTACTTAGACTGTAAATTTTTCTTCAATCATATTACAACTTGGATAGTAGTAAAACATCAAATATAACATATGTACGCGAGGTTACAATTAGATATTATCTTCCAAAAGAAAACATTTAATTGAGAGGCACAAACTTTTTTTTTTTTAACGTTCACCTCCCCGCCTGAGTAGGGATTTTACCCTTTTTCATATCCTAAGGATATCGGCGAGGATATCGTAATACCGGTCAACGTTGTCCAAATGCCGAAACATACATTTCTGTACTTCACAGTACCTTTTTAGACAACGCGGTAGTGCTGCCTCGGACGTTATTGCATTTCTGCGAACAATTACTAGCTATGTATGTGACCAGGCCAAATATACTTAAATAATTTAATAAATATGTATACCGACCTGCGGGATTGAACCCTCGACCTTCTGCACCATAAGCAAGGTACGACACCGCGGAGCCACGGGCCGTCACGTATCTTAAAAATGCTTGAACAACATCGATGCAAACAAGTGGTAATCGGAAGGAGCCAAGTCTGGTGAGTAAGTCGTATGGGGTAGAACTTCCCAGCTCAGTGCTTCCAACGTGTCGCGAGCTGGTTTTGCCGTCTTCTGGAACACGATGTAAATTTACAATACAGTGTGTCGAAACAATTGTCAGCAATAATATAATAAACATAAGTGGTAATCTTAAACAGTTGTTTAAAATTTTTATTTCTAGATATTTAGTAGGTAGTTTAGCAACTGGTTTGAGCCTAATTTAAGTCACGCATCATATATCGGTAAACTTTTGATTGTTTTATGTGTATAAATCTCAACCCTCTTAAATCTGACGTAAATTATGTACTTTGAATAGTCAACAAAGTGACGCCATCTATTACTGCTTGCTTTAAACTACCCCTGAAATTAGTACAATGGAAGTAAATTGAAGTGTGGTTTCTAGGTATAAATATTTTTTTGATTTTAGTGAAGAAAAATATCTTTAAACGATACTGGTTTCATAGGCAAGTCTTAAGTGGCAATTAAGATGGTTCTTTAATATAGTTTTGTTTATTTTTTTTTTTAAGTTTTTAAGATAGATCCAGTTGAATTAAAAGAAAGTGCGGGCGTGCTCCATATCAAGCTCGTTAGCCAACCTAGGTGAAGAGACAATCACTACACCGCCGTAGAAGCACGTTAAATTTCAATAGCATACAGTCGACAAACCTTAATGCCATTCGGAGTGTACCGCAAAAACTTAATTCCGGAGCAAAGCATGCAGTCTAAATCGAATTTAGTACCATTTTTGATAATATAAGCGAACGGGGTAGGGTTTTTACCCTTTTTATATCTTACAGGATATCGGCGAGGATGCCGTAATACCCATCAAGTGCCGAAACATACATTTTTGTACTTCATAGCACCTTTTAGACAACGCGGTAGTGCCGCCACGGATGTTATTGCATTGTAACTATTACCTATGCACGTGGTCGGGCCAAATATCTATAATCTATAATCTATATAAAATGCAACGTCTCTCTGTCTGTCTGTCTGTTCGTTAGAGCGCTTATCACTGGAGAACCACTTATTCGATTTACGTATTTTTTTTTTAAAACATATACAGTAATACCCCGCTTTACGCGAGGGATACGTTCCGAAAAAAATCGCGTTAACTGAAATTCGCGTATATCGAGGTTTATGATTAAACATAGTCAAAATTTAATACAAAAAAATACAAATCATTTTAATCAATCACTTTAATTCTAAGAACACTTTATGCAATACATACTCTTATTTTTTACGGAAAAATACATCTATTGTCTTTTGGGTAACGTTTTGTTTACGTTCTTGTAAAATACGTTCATAACACCCAACACTGTTTTTAATTGTTTGACACACGGTCAAGACACGGTCATCATTATTGTCTATACTCTGCAATATGTCCAAACCTGAATAAATTTTTGAAAGTGCATTTTGTATTTCCCCTGAAGATAAAACTTTCTCTTCTACTTGTTCTTCCTCATCGTAGATAGGATTATTCTGTAACTCGATCAGATCTTCATTGCTAATAGGATCGTCGTGCGTTGCTACAAGTTCTACGAGATCTTCTACCGTGACATCTTCAAGTTCAGACCCCTCAATCATTGCAGCAATGTCTTCAAGCACTTGTCTCTGCATCTGGACAATTCTTCTAGGTGCTTCCACTACATCTGGCCAAAGATTACGCCACACCCCATTCATACAACTCATTTTAACTTCCTTCCAAGCCTCTTCTATGTTGTGAATAGACTTCATAATGTTGTATGACTTCCACCACTCTCGCATAGACTGTCTTCCTTCCCCGTCAGTTTCATGAATTAGTTGGCTAAAAGTGCGGCGATGGTAATAAGCTTTGAAGTTTGCTATTGCTCCCTGGTCCATAGGTTGTAATATTGACGTAGTGTTTGGTGGAAGGAACTTTACGTACACTTTTAAGTCTCTGGGCGTATCAAGTGAGGTTGGATGTCCTGGGGCATTGTCTAAGAGTAATATAACTTTAGGTTCAAGCCCATTTCTGTCACAGTATGATTTGACTGATGGGCAAAAACTATTAGAATACCATTCTTGAAAAATTTCCCGTGTAACCCACGCCTTTCTGTTTGATCGCCACACAACTAGTAGACTTGTCTTGTCTGTGCCTCGCATTGCACGGGGTGTTTCTGAATGGTACACTAGTAAAGGTTTCAGTTTGAAATCACCAGTGGCATTACCACCCAGCAGAAGTGTTAGTCGATCTTTCGCAGCTTTGAAACCACTGGCTTGACGTTCTTCCTTAGAAATGAATGTTCGAGATGGCATTTTTTTCCAGTAAAGTGCGGTCTCATCAACATTGAAGATGAGACAAGCAGGAATTTTCTCTCGTCTAACGAAGTCTTGAAACTTGTCTGGAAACTCAGCTGCAGCTTGAATGTCCGCGCTGGCCGCCTCGCCTGTTATGTGGATATTGTGAAGATTAGAACGCTGCTTGAACCGATGGAACCAGCCTCTGCTGGCAGCAAAAGTCGGAGTGGCACTCCCTTCTCCTTCTTTTGTTTTCAGCATCTCATACAAAGATTTTGCTTTTGTGCATATGAGATCTTGACTTAGTGGTGTGTTCTTCTTATTCAAATCTTCGATCCAGACTGACAGTAATTTCTCCATTCTTTCTAAGATAGATGATCTCGAACGAGAAAGTTTTGTTGCACTTATAGGTGTTGAACCTTCGCTGGAGATTTTAATTTTTTCCCGATTTTTATAAATCGTTCTCACAGTCGATTCTGAGAGTCCAAAATCTCTCCCAACAATTGTTGCTTTGCCTCCATTTTCCATTCTTCTTAACACTTTCATCTTCAATTCCAAAGTGACGCTTTTACGCTCTTTTTTCTTTACAGGCGGCATTTTTAACGTAGGGTTAAATTATGTATGTATGTATCTCCAATAAATATTAAAACAAAACTGCCAGCCGACCGAACTAACATTACGGAACAAATGAACACACGAAACGAACGAGGAAATCCCCATAGAACAAAGTCGAAGGACAGGGAATTCCCAATTCTTCAAAGAGAATATTCAGAGAAAGCGGGGATCCCCCCGCGACCATAGAGAAGTTAATGACTACATGAGCGCGAAATTTGAAATTCGCGTTATAGTGAAACCGCGCGTAACGGGGTCGCGCTAAGCGGGGTATTACTGTATATGTTCTCTGGCCAGGTTATAGGCTATATTTTATTACGATAGGTAGCATAAGGAATGAGCAGTGACGATAATAGTGAATGAAGTCGGAAAAAAGTTTGCCGTTAGCGCGTTCCCTTGCAATACACAGCCTGAACCATTAAATATGGAACAATATTATGTAGGAGAGAATATCTATAATCTATAATATATATAAAATGCAACGTCTCTCTGTCTGTCTGTCTGTCCGTTAGTGCGCTTATCCCTCGAGAACCACTTATCCGATTTACGTGATTTTTTAAATTCATACATATGTTCTCTGACCAGGTTATAGATATATATTTTATTACATCTATAATATATAAAATGCAACGTATCTGTCTGTCTGTTTGTCCGTCTGTTCGTTAGTGCACTTATCATTGGAGAACCACTTATCCGATTTACGTACTTTTTTTTTTAAACATACATATTTTCTCTGGCTAGGTTATCTATCTATAATATATATAAAATGCAATGTTTCTCTGTCTGTCTATCTGTCTGTCTGTCCGTTAGTGCGTTACGTGCTTTTTTTTAAAAACATACATATGTTCTCTGGCCAAGTTATAGGATATATTTTATTGCGATAGGTAACATAAAGAATAAGCAGTGACGATAATAGTGAATCAAGTCGGAAAAAAGGTTACCGTTAGCGCGTTCTCTTGCAATACACTGCCTAAACCATTAAATATGGAACAATATCATGTGGCAAAGAATATAATATATATAAAATGTAACGTCTCTCTGTCTGTCTGTTAGTGCGCTTATCACTTGAGAACCACTTATCCGATTTACGTGTTTTTATAAATTTATACATATGTTCTATATAATTCGATATAATTCGATATAAGCCTAGATAAAGTGAGATAATGGGAGATAAGTATAAATAATGGGAGATAAGGAGAATTAATGGGAGACAGGCAGAGATAAGTCTAGATAATGGGAGTTATGGTGAGATAATCGGAGATAAGGAGAAATAATGGGAGACAAGGATAAATATTGCGAGATAAGTCGAGATAAGCCTAGATAATGGGAGATAAGGTGAGATAATGAGAGATAAGGAGAAATAATGGGAGATAAGCAGAAATAATGGGAGATGAGCAGAGATAAGCCTAGACAATGGAAATTATGTAAATATAATGGGAGATAAGGGGAAATAATGGCAGATATTTTATTACGTTAGGTAACATAAGGAATAAGCAGTGACGGCAGTAGTAAATCAAGTCCACGCGAATGGAGCCGCGGGCACGGCTAGTACTTAAATAAATAATAATAAATAAAGTACACCGACCAACCGGGATTGGAACCCGAGACCTGCACCTCAAGCAAGTTACTACGCCATGGATCCACGGGTCGCCGCCATTAAATGTGTAACATATTGATAAAAATAGAGTATTAGAAGATATCTTTATACCGGGTCAGCAATGTTTACAATTTACGGCGCTGTTTATTTTTATCGTTTAACATCTAATAGTGCTATTAGTGCTCTATTTTTACCTAAAATGATATACATTTAATAGTGATATTAGTATTCTATTCGCTTATAATAACAACGGTACTAAATCCAATTTTAGCTATGGTACATGTCTCGTTCTTAAATTCAAAGTTTTAGCGGAAGGAGCTGAGGTAGTTTGGGCTAATAACATTATAGGTGTATAATATTTAAATCTTTCCTGCTCTTACGGTAGTGCTGTGATTGTCTCTTCGTTTAGGTTGGTCGACGAGCTCTGATATTGAGCGAAACATGACATGCCCTAGGTTGATGATCCATTGATGGCACGCGTTACTTTGACACAAAAGCATTACTTGATATGTCTTTTCTCTCTCTCTCTCCCCCCCCCCCCCCCCCCCTCTCTCTCTCTCTCTATATATATATATATATATATATATATATATATATATATATATATATATATATATATATATATATATATATATATATATATATTCTTTTTTTTTTTTTTCTGGTCTAAATTCAGTCTTTTATGAGCACAGTACACTCGCCGCAGGGAAATCAGTAGTGGTCTTGAATCAAAATTTTTTTTGGTGTTTCTGTTCATTTATTCGACGAAAGGACTTGTTCTAAATAGAATCCAGCAAAGAGTATGTTTAGTGCCAAAATCTCAAATATGCAGTATTCTATAGATCGTCAAATTTGAGCTTTTGAGAAGCTCATTGGGTTTGCAATATGACCATGTAATTATATGCTTACCGCCTAGCAAGTTGCCGGACGATTCTAGTGGAATAGAATATGCTGATAATAACTTTGACGGATACTGTCTAGGTTACTGTTAAAGTTTAAATTTTCCTGCTGTCACGTGGCTAGTTTCTTAGTTACGTCTAGTCAAAAATTTAATATTCTTATATAAGTATAATGGTACCAGTATTCTTATGAGATAGAACTCATCATTATATGATTTTAGTAATAACTCATTCGCACATAGCAAATAATTTACATACATTTCAGTTTCATACTGATCTCGTGGAATATACAATAACTAAATTTAGGTAATAATAGCTTTTAGCCAGACTGACATAACTCATATTATATCAGAAATATCAATCTCACATGATGTGTCTTCGCCTTACATTAATGTTACATGTTAAGATATTCATTGGAAAGTACTCGTGTCATGCATATAAATGCTACGGATAGATTACCAATGCACTTTTATAAATAACATAAATAAATATTCATGTGATTTCCGTTGAGAAATATTAATTCCCATACAATCTGGAGTGAAAGCCGAAATTTTATTTAATTCGGAAAAATGTGCCATACGGCTTGAGGGTGATCATTTCTTAATAGTTGGTTTCAACCTCAGGTCTTTTATTTATTGTTTAAACCTTAATTATTTTAATATTGCTTGATATATATATATATATATATATATATATATATATATATATATATATATATATATATATATATATATATATATATATACAATATATATATATACTGACGCAGCCAGCTTCAAAGGGTAGGAGAGGGGGCGCATATGAATACAAAGAGCATATTTTAAAGAAAATCGAGATTACTCAAGGCGTTGCTGCTTATACACGGAGTAGGAGCACCAAACGACAATCGGGAAGCGACACCTCTTGGTAAAAAACTCTCTCGTATTGGAGCCCTAAACGTTTAGGCCCTTCTCAACACAGTAAACTAAAAATAGATAACCTGAAAACGGAGAAATTTCATAAGAAATAAGCCTCCCGCTAGAGGAACTTTAAAACTTAATTATCTCGAGGGGAGATTTTTCACAAAAAAACCTTACAGTGGAAATTTAGAAGCTTACAACCAATTTAAAAATTGATGAGGGATCGAAATTTATCATAAAAAAACTCTTTCACACACTGAAACATTAAAAACTTTTAAACATTGATGACAGGCAAGATTTTTCACAAAAAAGATCTGTCAATTAAGAACATCCCCGTTTCTAGACACTATAACTTCTCCTAACCTCACTCTTGACTAGGCGACAGAGTATTACTGTTTTCCAAAAGAAATATAATAGTAACGAAGACAACAAAAATAGGAAAGTCCTGTCCATTTTCGTTGTTTTAATATCTACGTCTTCCGATCCTTGAAAGGATCGTCGTAAGGGTTATTGGTCTACAAGAAAAAGGGGGTACTTGGCATAGAAATGGATATAAAAATACCATCTACAGATATTACCATTGAAAAAACGGGAAATACTATTGACTAAAAATTTATAGCAAACCCACAAAATCTGTTGTAAGTCGCTCTAAAGTCCAGCTATTTTTTTGTTAAAAAGAGATGACAACTAATTTGGGTAAAAAAAGTATTGTTGTCGCTTGACTAATGTTCTGCTGACTATGTAGCACAAGCAAGTAGATCTTTTCAAATTAAAATTAAAGAAATATTTGAGATCTCGTAGAACTGAACACGACAATAAGTTCAATTTTAGAGCGTATTTAAAAGCAAATGCAGACGATTTTGAGACGGGATGAAATTAAATCTTTTGACCTGAACGCCATTCGGAGTGTACCGCAAAAACTTAATTGCGGAGCAGTTTAAATCGAATTTGGTACCACTCTTGATAATATAAGCGAACGGGGTATTAATACCGCTATTTTTTTTTATTGATCACCTCCCCTCCTGAGTAGGGATTTTACCCTTTTTATATCTTACAGGATATCTTCGAGGATGTCGTTATACCCATCAACGTTGTCCAAGTGCCGAAACATACATTTTTGTATTTCATAGCACCTTTTAGACAACGCGGTAGTGCCGCCACAGACGTTATTGCATTGCAACTACTACCTATGCACGCGGTCGGGCCAAATATACTTAAATAAATAATAATAAATAAAGTATATCGACCTGCCGGGATTGGAACCCCAGACCTGCACCTCAAGCAAGTTACTACGCTACGGATCCATGGGTCACCCCCATTAAATGTATAGCATTATTGATAAAAATAGAGTATTAGAAGATATCTTTATACCGGGTCAGCAATGTTTACAATTTACGGTGCTGTTTATTTTTATCGTTAAACATCTAATAGTGGTATCAGTGCTCTATTTTTACCTAAAATGCTATACATTTAATAGTGGTGTTAGTATTCTATCCGCTTATAATAACAAAGGTTCTAAATCCAATTTTAGCTGCTTGGGTTTGCAATATGATCATGTAGTTACATGCTTACCGCCTAGCAAGTTGCCGGGCAATTCTAGTGGAATAGAATATGCTTATAATAACTTTGACGGATACTGTCTAGGTTACTGTTAAAGTTTAAATTTTCCTGCTGTCATGTGGCTAGTTTCTTAGTTACGTCTAGTCGAAAATTTAATATTCTTATATAAGTATAATGGTACCAGTATTCTCATGACATAGAACTCATCATTATATGATTTTAGTAATAATTCATTCTCACATTGCAAATAATTTACATACATTTCAGTTTCATACTGGTCTTGTGGTATATATAATAACTAAATTTAGGTAATAATAGCTTTTAGCCAGACTGATATAACTCATATTATATCAGAAATATCATAATCTCAATTGATGTGTCTTCGCCTTACATTAATTTTCCATGTTAAGATATTCATTGGAAAGTACTCCTGTCATGCATATAAATGCTACGGATAGATTACCAATGCATTTTTATAATTAACATAAATAAATATTCATCTGATTTCCGCTGAGAAATATTAATTCCCATGCAATCTGGAGTGAAAGCCGAAATTTTATTTAATTTGGAAAAATGTGTCATACGGCTTGAGGGTGATCTTTTCTTAATAGTTGGTTTCACCCTAAAGTTATTTATTTATTGTTTAAAACTTAATTATTTTAATATTGCTTGATATATATACGATATCATTACTGACGCAGCTAGCTTCAAAGGCTAGGAGAGGGGGCGCATATGAATACAAAGAGCATATTTTAAAGAAAATCGAGAATACTCAAGGCGTTGCTGCTTATATAGGGAGTAGGAGCACCAAACGACAATCGGGAAGCTAAGCCTCTTGGTAAAGAACTCTCTCGTACTGGAGCCCTAAGCGTTTAGGCCCTTCTCAACACAATAAAGTAAAAATAGATAACCTGAAAACGGAGAAATTTCTTAAGAAATAAGCCTCCCGCATAGAGGAACTTTAAAACCTAATGATCTCGAGGGGAGATTTTTCACAAAAAAAAACCTTACAGTGGAAATTTACAAACTTACAACCAATTTAAAAATTGATGACGGGAGAGGAGGGATCGAAATTTATCATAAAAAAACTCTTTCCCACACTGAAACTTTAAAAACTGTTAAACACTGATGACGGGCAAGATATTTCACGAAAAAGAACCGTCAATTAAGAACATCCCGGTTTCTAACTCCTCCTAACCTCACCCTTGGCTAGGCCACAGAGTATTACTGTTTTCCAAAAGAAAAAATAGTAACGAAGACAACAAAAATAGGAAAGTCCTGTCCATTTTCGTTGTTTTAATATCTACGTCTTCCGATTCTTGAAAGGATCGTCGTAAGGGTTATTGGTCTACAAGAAAAAGGGGGTACTTGGCATAGAAATGGGTATAAAAATACCATCTACAGATATTACGATTGAAAAACGGGAAATACTATTGACTAAAAATTTATAGCAAACCCACAAAATCTGTTGTAAGTCGCTCCAAAGTCCAGCGATTTTCTTGTCTAAGGGAGATTACAAATAATTTGGATAAAAGAAGGATTGTTGTCGCTTGACTAATGTTCTGCTGACTATGTAACACAAGCAAGTAGATCTTTTCAAACTAAAATTAAAGAAATATTTGAGATCTCGCAGAACTGAACATGACAATAAGTTCAATTTTAGAGCGTATTTAAAAGCAAATGCAGACGATTTTGAGACGGGATGAAATTAAATCTTTTGACCTTCAAAATAAATTTACTATAAAACAGTGGGCATTTTGGAAGGATCATAGCCTCAATTGCAGTGTCCTGTATCATTATTTTAATATTTCCAGCATTCAAAATGTAAATATGTGTTATTTATGAGAGAGTTTGAACAAAGTGGTCGAGAAGAAAGAAGAAGAAAGTATAATATATATATAAGTGTTGCAAATAAATCCTTGCATTTTTATAATTACTGCAAATAAGGTAAATTCACTTGATTTCAGCTGAAAAATATTAATTCCCATGTGATCTCTAGTGAAAGCGGTTTCATTTTACTAATTTGAAAAAATCAGGTATATGGCTTGAAGGTGTTCATTTTTGTAACGGTTATAGTAGTTTTGAAGATATACGAGGGCCGTTTTTTAAGTTTTTACAAGCGACCACTAGATTGCGCTATTGAGATGTGACATTAACATTATTGTAAAATTTGACGTTTGTTATTGTTAAAACCGTGGCAGATCAGAAATTGGCCTAGTGGGTTATTCACAGTGAGCGTTAAAAAAAATAGTTTTGTGAACAAATGGAAATTTCACATGAAGATTTTCGCTGGATGATTTTTTACGATTTTAGTAAAGGCCTAACCCAACAAAAATGCCTAGAATTGCTTCACTCAACTTTTGGTAATGGACTGTTTACAATTGATTTGCAAAATTTCGTTATGGTCATGCTTCCGTCAGCGATGAATTTCGTGAAGGTAGACCAAAATCGGTTGTTCTTCCAAAAAACATCGATGCTGTGAACAACATGATTGAAGAGGATCGGCATGTGACTTACGGTGAGATAGAGGCATCCTTAGGCATATTGAAGACTTCAGTAGATTCGATTTTGCATGAACATTTAGCTGTGAAAAAGATCTGTTCTCGATGGGTTCCATATTATTTAATCGAAACTCAAAAACAACCCCGTTTCAATTGGTGTAAGGAAATGCTCAAAAAATTCGACCGAGGGCATGCAAAATCCGTGTAAAACATCGTAATAGGAGATGAAACTTGGATATATTCATACGAGCTAGAAACTAAGAAACAATCAACTGTTTGGGTGTTCCAAGATGAATCGAATCTAACAAGGGTAGTTCGTTCGCGAAGCATTGCTTTAGAGGACCGAAGAACAATTAATGCTGAATGGTATACAACAATTTGTTTGCCAGAAGTCATCGCTGAAATCAAGAAAAACAACAGAAGACGCCGCATTATTCGTCATCAGGACAATGTCAGCTCTCACACAGCACGTCAAACAATTGATTACTTGAGGGAGAAAAACATCGAATTAATGATTTGTGGCCTAACGACTTCTTTTTGTTCCCGAATGTCAAAAGAAATGCGTGGACAGCGATTCTCATCACCTCAAGAGGCTGTTGACTCCTTCCAAAACCATGCTTTGAGGTACCAACTTCAGAGTGGTAAAAATGTTTCGAAAACTGGTTTGAACGCATGCAAAAGTATACAAATCTTGAGGGCGAATATTTTGACAAACAATAAAACGATTTGTACAAAAACATTTTTTTTCTTTTATTGTTTTTGTCTTCTTCTTCTTCCGACTGATAGCTAGGCACTATTGCCTGTTTTCTTTGTTTCTTGCTCTACAGATCGTCGCTCCATCTCTTTCTTGGACACTCCACTGATCTTCTTCCATTCGGTGACTTGTCTCTTGCTATCCGTACTATCCTGTTGTTTGCCAATCTTCCTATGTGTTGATCCCATTCCACTTTTCTTCCTCTTATCCACTGGTTGATATTTTCTATATTATATGTGCGTCTTATATCTTCGCTCCTTTCTCTATCCTTTAGTATCCTGTTTGTACATCTCCTAAATATTCTCATTTCGGTTGATTCCAGCATCCTCTGTGTTATACTTGTATCGGGTTTTGTTTTAAATGTGTAAGTCATTACTAGTCGTATTATGCTCTGCATATTCTTGTTTTGGTCTTCACGGAGAGGAATTTATTTCTAAATATGGTATCATTGAAGCATCCCCCTATCCTATTAGACTTGTTAACTTGATGTTTTACTTCTTCCTCGATTTTTTCGATATTAGATATTTTGATGCCCAGGTCATCCACCTCCATCACCTGTTCTATTGGTTTATCTTCCACCACCAGCTTTCACCTAATCGGCTTTTTTGCTATTACTATTGTCTTGGTTTTTTCACTTAAGATTGACATATTATACTGTTTTGCTGCTATGTAGAATTCATATAGCAGCCTTTGCAGATCGTTTTCGGTCTCAGCCATTATTATCGCGTCATCTGCATAACACATAATTTCAAATTCTCTCTTACCCATTCTATATCCCTTCTTTCTTTTGACATTCTTTATAATTTCAGCCATGACAATATTAAATAGAAGAGGACATAAAGAGTCTCCCTGCCTGACTGCAGATTCATAGTTGATTGGTTTTGTCATTCCTTCTGCTAATCTTGCGACTACTTTATTGTCCTTATATATATTCTCGGTAGTTTTAATTAGGTCTAATGGGATGTTCCTATTATATAATAGATGAATAACGTTTTCTATTTGCACATTGTCGAAAGCTTTTTTTAAGTCTATCAAGCACAAGTATGCTGTAATGTTGTAATCTATGGATTTTTTCTACCTGTCTCACAATGAATACGGCATCGGTGCATGAGCGCCCACTTCTGAATCCTTGCTGTTCTACTTCCGGTTGTATTCTCGCGTTTATTTTTGTTGTTAATTTTAGTATACAGTTTAGTAGATTTAGGCCTCTATAGTTATTTGGATCTTGTTATTTTCCCTTCTTGTGCATTAATATAACTGTCGCTGTTCTCCATTCATCTGGGATTCTATTCGATCTTATAATCGTCTGTATAAGTGTCTGGAGTTTCTTAACCAGAGAGTGCCCCCCATATTTTAGTAGCTCATTAGTTATTTGGTCTTCGCCGGAAGATTTATTTTTTAATCTTTCCAGTGTTTCTATTACGTCTGCTTTCGTTACATATGTTTCTTCGTTTATCGTTATCTCTGGTGTTTGTGGCAGTGTGATACTTTGTTCTCTTTTATATAATTGTGTAAGATATGTTACCCACATTCCTTTCTTCATGTGTGTATACTCTATTAGTTCTTTCATCTCAGTTCTCTGCTGTCTTACCTATGAATCTCCAAATTTGTTTTTGTTGATTGTAGAAGTCTGATTCTAATTTTCTTGTGTATCTCTCCCAGTATTCCGTTTTCGTTCTTTTTACTAATTCTTCATCTGTCCTGATTGACCTGTACTTTAGATAGCTTTCTTTTTTTTCACGGTATTTCTCTTTGATTTTTGCACTGAACCATGGTGTTTTTGTTCTCCATTTTTTATTTTTATGGACAGTGTTAGTTTCTAATGCCTCACATGCAACTTCTAATATATTTTTTTAATTTTAAACCAACCATCATATAAGAATGGATATCAAACCAAGAAGTGAGGTAACAATGTAACATAAGAGATATAGCGATATTCGCCAAAACTAGAAGAAAGGAATGGAACGACCACGTAAGTAGAGAGCGAGTAGAGAACGGCTAATCAAAAATATGCAGGGATAACAAACCCACAACGACCAGACCACCAGGACGACCAGCAAAACGGTGGATTGAAAGTTGGGCAACAACGTCTGAGGACACACCATAAACCGTGGATGAAAAACAACCCCGATAGCCAGTGTTGCACTACAAAAACTTGGTCATCTGTAGTTTGGAGTCAATTTGACGCCAAGTTTACGGTAAGTTTTTGGTGAGCAACATTTGGATACAAGTTGATCGAAATCTACGGCCGGTAATTGAATACAAGTTGTAGGCAAACTTGTACTACAATATGTACTCCAACTTTTACAGTTTTTTGTAGTCAAGTTGTACTCAAATTGCGTAGGAATTTACTGCCAACTTTCTTCAAATTGACTACGAATTCCGGCCCTAGAGTTTATAAAAGTTGGATTCAGCATGCCTATCAGGGAAGCTAACGCCTAATAAAAGAAGAAAAAGAAGACGAAAAAGGTATTCGTTAGATTTCAGGGTGCGTCCCAGTGATTTTATTGGTTTTAACAAGAGCATTAATCAAATATATTAATATTAGCCGTGATTTTTGTGAAAACGAGGTTTTCATGGTATTTAAATAAGACGGTGAAAACCACGTAGTATTTTATATTTATTTATATTTTTAAATTTAAACAGTTTGTATTTTGTTCTAGGATCCGAGGGTACTTTAGGTGTCCGAGTAGTAACGCGTAAACTACTTTGTGACAGAATGCACTTGCCATATTTTAAAGAAAAATTGATATATCTTGAGAGTTATATTTTATCGCAAGATTAATATTGTGATGAGCAAAGGAAGGGAAGTCTCCTATTTGAAGTTACAATTCAAGAAAAAGTAGACAGAAGCGCATAAAAAGTAGAAGTTTTCTTTAAAAAGAATGACGAATTGTTACAGTGAACATTTGAAATACCTAGGGCAAATGTAGAAAATCAGAGGAAGTACGCAGTGCTGTAGATAAAGAAGTAATAATGCGTGCTGCTCAAACAACCATTCAAAGTTCTGGAGAGAATTGCATTCATTCAGTATTCTAAAACACATAACTAACTCGCCTCAGACAGCCCAAGCATACCAGAAAGCATACAAAATGTCAAAGCAGCATGAAAAACAGTCACAACTAAATCCAATAGCCACCATCTCAATGTTTGTAGAAGCTGACTTCTCAAAAAGACAGTATGTATGTAATAATAAGGAATAGTAACCAGAACTAGTGTCCGAGTTACACCGTGATACAGCATGCAAAAAGGACTTGTTATCCAGCGAAAGAGGCTTATCGGGTAACTGAAACATGTGCTGAAATTAACTTACAACATTTATTGGATCAGACAGCTAAACGTTTGGCCACATATTTGGAGAATGTTCTAAAAGAATTAAATCTACCTCATAAATCGTTTGAAAGTGATTTTGGAAGTAATATCGAGTGGTCATAAAGTCGACTTGAAAAAATTTGTAGACTATGGATATGATATAATATTTATGTTGAGTTGTATCTTTAGCATCCCATGGCTCTTACAATGCACAAAATATTAATTCAAGGTGCAATAGTAATGGAAAAGGCACTTTTGCCCATTGGATTACCGACCGAAGAAACAGCTAGAAAATTCTTAAGAGAAGAATGCAATTTAGATGTCCTCAACAGATTATTGCTCAGCTCAGCTCCCTAAATATTTGGTATAAGGCCAAAACTCCAAAAAAGATCTTTCGTTTAGTAAAAAAGCAATACAAATGCTTGTTTCTGCTGAACCTAATATTAACGACGTGAGTTCCGAAGAAGAAGATAAATCCGCGGAGTAATCTGTAGAGGAAGCCAAGTAATGGAGCTCGGGCGCGGACGAAGAGACGTGGGATTCTTCATCGTGAATAATTATTTTTGTAATTTTTGTTTATATATATATATATATATATATATATATATATATATATATATATATACATATATATATATATATATATATATATATATATATATATATATATATATATATATATGTATATATATATATATATATATATTAAACCTAGACGTGCCTGCGGCTCCGCTTGCGTGGATTTGGATTTTTTTGATGAATATTAAGTTAAGATTTAAAAAAAAACACGTAAATCGGATAAGTGGTTCTCGAATGATAAGCGCACTAAAGGACAGACAGACAGAGAGACGTTGCATTTTATATACCATATACTGTATTCTTTGTTACATGATATTGTTCCATATTTAACAGTTTGGGCAGCGTATTGTAAGGGAGTGCGCTAACGGCATACTTTTTTCCGAATTGATTGACCATTATCGTCACTGTTTTTTTTATATAACGTATAAAATATATCCTATAACCTGGCCAGAGAACATATGTATAAATCTAAAAAAAACACGTAAATCGGATAAGTGGTTTTTGAGTGATAAGCGCACTAATGGACAGACAGATAGATAAAGAGAAGTTGCATTTTATATATATTATAGATTACAGATTATTTTTATTATTATATAACCTGAGAACATATGTATGAATAAAAAAAAAAACGTAAATCGGATAAGTGGTTTTCGAGTGATAAGCGCACTAACGAACAGACGTACAGCGAGACATTGCATTTTATATATATTATATTCTTTGCTGCATGATATTGTTCCATATTTAATGGTTTAGGCAGTGTATTGCAAGAGAACGCGCTAGCGACAAACTTCTTTCTGACTTGATTCACTATTATCGTCACTGCTTATTATGTTACCTTACGTAATAAAATATATTCTATAACTCGGCCAGGGAACATATGTATGTTTAAAAAAAAAGCACGTAAATCAGATAAGTGGTTCTCGAGTGATAAACCCACTAACGGACATACATAGAGACGTTGCATTATATATATATATATATATATATATATATATATATATATATATATATATATATATATATGTATATATATTATAGAAACTTATAGATAACCTGGACAGAGAACAAGTGTTTGAATTTAAAAAAAAATACGTGAATCAGATAAGTGGTTCTCGAGTGATAAGCACACTAATGGACAGACAGACAGACAAGGAGACGTTGCATTTTATATATTTATTTATTTTGAACCAGACTTATTACAATTCAATACAAAATATGCAATACCTATAAAGATAACCCAAGTTATCTGCACAATAAGACTGGTAGACAAATAATCTACTACTATACACAATTATACTAAACTATACTAAAATACACAAACTTGAATTTAACAAAAAATAAAAAGTGAAACTTTATTGGTTGCTCAACAGTGGCAGTAAAGAAAAACTCAGAAAACAAAAAATAAATACAATAAGAAATACAACAAAACGTACTTTTCATTAATTCTACGGTTGCCACACTTATATCCGATGATCCAATCTAACCTTTAAACTTCTTTTTTAGAGTTTTACAGTTCTCCGGGCAGTTTGTTAAACACCTTCATCGCAGTAATCTTACTGCTCTTAGATTTTATTCTTTTATTTATCTTTGGCAATAAAAGGTTTTTGTTTTTAGTTTTACTATGAGATTCTGCGTGTTCCTTTCGCATATCTGCATAATAAAGCAACAATGACTCTAATGTAAACATCTGTAAGATATTTAATGGGACAGAATAATTAATTTGTTTTTTCAAGATTATCTTTAAGATCCTATTTTGCAAGTTCTGCAACAGAATCCTAACATTATCCTATGCTCCATCCCACGCAATCACTCCATAAGAGCAAATGCTATGTTAAAGAGCATAATAAATCGTTAATAGAGTCAACGTCGACATAATTCTTGATAATTTAGCAAATGTAAATAGCAGATATTTCGTTCTTTTCACTACATTCTCAACTCTTCTATGATTTATATTAATAGTTACATTATTCGGAATGCTATCACGATACACACCAAAAGTCATGAAGACTGTTTTTGAAATATTCAAAGATAACTGATTTAATGCTAACCATGTGCTTACTGTTTTTAAAAGATCATTTATTTTATTTTGTGTTTTATCCCAAGTTTCTTTAGTGCTTATAACGGCTGTATCATCCGCATATAACATCACAGACTGCTTTACCAAAATTTGAAGCATGTCATTTATGTATAAAATAAATAATAGAGGTCCAAGGATTGTTCCTTGTGGGACTCCACATATTATAGAAGATTATAGATAACCTGGCCAGAGAGCAAATGTATGAATTAAAAAAAACATGTAAATCGGATAAGTGGTTCTCAAGTCATAAATGCACTAACGGACAGACAGACAGACAGAGAGACGTTGCATTTTATATAAATTATATTCTTTGCTACATGATATTGTTCCATATTTATTGGTTTAGGCAGTGGATTGCCAGAGAACGCGCTAGCGGCAAACTGTTTTCTGACTTGATTCACTATTATCGTTACCGCTTATTCCTTACGTTACCTCATGTAATAAAATATAGCCTATAACCTCGCCAGAGAACATATGTATGTTTTAAAAAAAAAGCACGTAAATCGGATAAGTGGTTCTCCAGTGGACAGACAGAAAGAGAGACGGTGCATTTTAATATATTATAGATATATTTTTCTTCAAAATATGCACTCCAAAAAGTTTTCACTGCTATAGTTAGAAATGAAACTTGATTTAAAGTATTTAAACCAAAAAATAATTTTGGCCGCATAAAACGCTGAAATACCCCTATGTGCGTTCTTACTTGACCGACTGTATATGTACCGTTTTAAAGAGTGCGATTGTTTCGTACTGACTTAACCACACCTGTACTTTCAAAAATTTACCCGCCTAATATTTCTCCTCCATCTGCAAAATGGTGTTAATGGAATCTTCGCATACAGTTATCAACTGAACCATTCGCTTAAGAATCGTCTTTAGATCCCTGGTACCGCTACTTTCATTTAAAATTCTGCATACAGGTGCTACTAATTTACTCCTTCCAATTACACATACTGTGATTAAAGTACTGGGGATTAGTACTACAATTTATATGTACCAATTAGCGGGTAGCTTATTATGTTAATACTACCAAAATAAATACTGTCAATGACATTGAACCTGCCGTTGGTGCGTTAATGTGTTTGTTTTCTTTTTTTATTAAAAGGACTGTGTGTTGACAGTACTGTACCGGTTCTTGTACAGTTTGTTCGTGCAATTTAGGAAATAATTTTCTTGTGAAGATTTAGAAAATGAATTTACAGATTTTTTTAACGGTAAGTTATTTTTAACTGATATTGTTGTAAGTAAACTTTATTTCTTAACAATTTGCTACGAATATTTTAGAATTAAACTATTGGAAGTATTAAATTTTTTAAATTCAAAATATATTTTTCTATGTAAAATAAATTATTTTATTTAGATTATATAAAATATTTAAACCAAAATTTAGTTCTTGAAGGTTATTTTAATATTGCTATTACGTTTTTAGTTTTAGACACAACACAAGCGACTAATTAATTTAAAGTTAGCTAAGGCATTAGATAGTTAAATTTCATGTTTAAGTTTACTTTTAGAATAGCGTTTTAGTAATTAAAGATTTAAGTAAGAAGTTACAGTGAAAAATAAAATATTAGGAATATTAACGGTCAATTAACGTTGCCTTAATTTAGATCATGGCTTTTAAAGATAATCTTAATGAGTAGACAGCGAATACTGCACGGCAAATATTTTATAAGAGTATAACATTTTTGTTAATATTAGGAAAGAAAGGGAAGACGTTCGGGAAACAAAATGATGAACTTGTGCTCTTTTGTTCATAAACAATTTAAATTTTCAACATGCGTTTTTTGAGCTTAAAATGCTAATAACTCCGGTTGTATAAGTTGGATCGAGAGAAAAAAAAACTTTTCGTAATGAAATTTCCAACAAATTCTTGTTGGTTTTAAGTCGCTCAAATGCGTATATAACCTACAAAACTGAAAAAAAACAGGCAAGAAACTGTTTTTTTTTTTTCATTTTATTTAACAGGTCGACTAAGTGAACCGATCGGCTTGAAACTTTCAGAAAATATGCCTCTTTTATAATAAAAATACCCTGAAATTTTGGTAAATGAAAAAAAGACAGTTTTTTGCCTGCTTTTTCAATTTTGTGGGTTATGTACGCACTTGAGCGACTTAAAATCAACGAGGAATTTTTGGAAAATTCATTAAGAAGAGTTTGTTTTTTTTTGTCTCGATCCGTCTAATTAACTGGAGTTATTCACAAATTAATTTCAAATAACCGGTCAAGTGCAAGTTGAACTTGCGCAATTAGTGTTTCGTACGTTGATTGCTTTTAAAATATAAATTTTTGTCACGAAGGTATAAAATGATCAATGACTTCACAAAACACACCCCAAATGAGTTTTCAACAAAGTTTGTTTCCGATGTTTACTGAAAACTGATGACTTTGAAATTTTTGTTTATTTTTTTATATACCAGAGTGATAATGCTGGTTCAATCTACATACCGTGGAGAATATTCCGGAATTTTTTCAAAATTTCTTAATCAGTTCTTTTTGAGATAAGGGGGGGCAGCGATTTTTCGCGATTTTTAAAAAATAATACAAAGAAAATTGTGCGCAAGAATTACGTTATACATAATTTTGAAATTTTTAACTTCTGATTTCATCCCCCAAAACTAACCTCTTAAGTCAAAATTTAACTTTCAAAACTACACGGCTTTGATGAGGCATTAATTCCTATATTAGTACCAAATTTCAACTTTCTATGTTAAATAGTTTCGGAGAAAATTGGGTGTGATAGACGGACGGACATCGAAGTGATCTTATAAGTGTTCCGTACGGAATACCAAAAACGCGTTTTGAAAACTTAAATCGGATAAGTAGTTCTCGAGTGTTAAGCGCATTAACGGACAGACAGACAGAGATACCTTGCATTTTATATATATTATATTCTTTGCTACATGTTTTTGTTCCATATTTAATGGTTTAGGCAATGTATTGCAAGAGAACGCGCCAGCGGCAAGCTTTTTTCTGACTTGATTCATTATTATCGTCACTGCTTATTCCTTATGTTACCTAATATAATGTAATATATCTTATAACCTGGTCAGAGAACATATGTATGTTTTTTTTTAAAAAAAAGCACGTAAATCGGATAAGTGGTTTTCCAATGATAAGCGCACTATGGAACAGACAGACGGCAGACAGACAGACAGACAGACAGGCAGACAGACGGACAGACAGAGAGACGTTGCATTTTATAGACATTGTAGATTATAGATGCAACGTCTCTCTGTTTGTCGTCTGTCTGTCTGTTCGTTAGTGCGCTTATCAGTCGAAAACGACTGATCCAAATTACGTGTTTTTTTTATTCATACATATATTCTCTTTCCAGGTTATATAATAATAATCTATAATATATATAAAATGCAACGGTTCTTTATCTGTCTGTCTGTCTCTCCGTTAGTGCGCTTATCACTCGAGAACCAGTTATCCGATTTACGAGTTTTTTTTAGATTTATGGCCAGGTTATAGGATATATTTTATTACATTAGGTAAAATAAGAAATAGGTAGTGACGATAATAGTGAATCAAGTCGGAAAAAAGTTTGCCGCTAGCGCACTCTCTTGCAATACGTTGCCTAAATCGTTAAATATGGAACAATATCATGTAAGAAAAAATACAATATCTATAAAATGCAACGTCTCTCTGTCTGTCCGTTAGTGCGCTTATCACTCGAGAACCACTTATTCGATTTACGTGTTTTTTTTTTTTTAATTCATACATATGTTCCAGGTTATATAATAATAATAATCTATATAATATATATAAAACGCAACGTCTCTCTGCCTGTCTGTCCGTTAATGCGCTTAGCACTCAATAACCACTTATCCGATTTACATGTTTTTTTTTTTATAAAATACATATGTTCTCTGGTCATGTAATATGATATATTTTATTACGTTAGGTAACATAAAGAATAAGCAGTGACGATAATATCGAATTAAGTTCACGCGAGCGCAGCCGAGGTTACGGCTGGTTTTATATATATTATGGAAGATTATAGATAACCTGGACAGAGAACAAAGGTATGAATTAAAAAAATACGTAAATCGGATAAATCGTTCTCGAGTGATAAGGGCATTAACGGACAAACAGACATACAGACAGAGAGACGTTGCATTTTATATATATTATAGAAGATTATAGATAACTTGGGCAGAGAACAAATGTATGAATAAAAAAAAAATAACCGGTCAAGTGCAAGTTGAATTTGCGCAATTAGTGTTCCGTACGTTGATCGCTTCTGATATAAAATTTTTTGTTACGAAGGTATAAAATGATCAGTGACTTCACAAAACACACCCCAAATTCAACAAAGTTTGTTTCTGTTCTTTACTGAAAACTGATGACTTTTTTGTTTTTTTTTTATATACCAGATAAATTATTATTAAAGGTAATGCACTCGTGATAATTTTCGTTCAATCTACATTCCGTGGAGAATATTCCAGAATTTTTTCAAAATTTTTGGATCAGTACTTTTAGAGATAGAGGGGGGCAGCGGTTTTTCGCGATTTTTTCAAAATAATACAAAATAAAGTGTGCGCATGTAAGACATTATATATATTTTTGAACTCGTGTTTTTACAAGCTTTCATTTGACAAACCACTCGATGACCTAGTAAAATTTTTTTTTTCACTTCCGATTTCACCCCCCAAAACTAACCCCTTAAGTCAAAATTTAACTTTCAAAACTACACGGCTCCGATGAGGCCATCAATTTCTATATTAGTATTAAATTTCAACTTTCTACGTCAGATAATTTCGAAGAAAATTGGGTGTGACAGACGGGCAGACAGACAGACGGACAGACAGACAGACAGATAGACGGACGGGCAGACAGACAGATAGACGCTGAACTGTTCTTATAAGGGTTCCGTCCACTAAAAACACGTAAATTGTATATGTGGTTCTCGAGTGATAACCTGAACTAACGGATAAACAGACAAAGAGATGTTGCATTATATATATATATATATATATATATATATATATATATATATATATATATATATATATATATATATATATATATATATATAGTAAATCGGATAAATCGTTCTCGAGTGATAAGGGCATTAACGGACAAACAGACATACAGACAGAGAGACGTTGCATTTTATATATATTATAGAAGATTATGGATAACCTGGCCAGAGAACAAATGTAGGAATTAAAAAAAACACGTAAATCGGATAAGTGGTTCTCGAGTGATAAGCGCACTAACGGACAAACAGACAGAGAGATGTTGCATTTTATATATGTATATTATAGAAGATTATAGATAACCTGGCCAGAGAATAAATGTATGAATTAAAAAAAAACATGTAAATCGGATAAGTGGTTTAAGCGCACTAACGGACAGATAGATAGACAGAGAGACGTTGCATTTTATATATATTATAGAAGAGGTCGAGAGGTCTAAAACTTAGGACAATACTCCTGGTGATACTCCAGAAAGGTCAAAATCAGAATATTGCTGTATTTCAAATGCTTTTTTTTACTGCACTATATCTCTAGTAATATTAGTCGGGTCTGGTCATACTGACGCGCGTTTAAAGAGTGACATTTCAGAGAATAATGAAAAAAAAGTCGTCATATTTATTGATTTAGTCCAAACGCCTTGAAAATGAGTAAAGTTTCTAAAAAAAAAAATCGCTATATTTTGCAATTTAACTACGATAGGCGGAAAAATGCTGGGCAGGCTCGTGAAAAACTTTGAGCTGTTTATCGTTAAGATACTTTATTAAAAACAACAATCACTAAATCGCCTTCGTTTTAGAAATTTTGATGTCATCTCGCTTTTATAGGCCATTCTCCAAAAAAGTCGATAAAACCTTGGAAAAAGTTGAGAAAGATATAACATTATTAAGTAACCAAATATCCACCACCAAATAGTTTTAAACCATTTGGAGAAGGTTAAATTTAAAAAGAACCTCGATATTGGAGTATCACATGATTTAATAGTGAAATATTTATTTGATCGAATTTCCATTTGCGAAACAATGTTAAAATGATCGACACTTGAAAAATGGATGTTGTACGATAATAATGTGCAAAAAAGTTCGTGGTCGAAGCATGGTGGAATTGCACAATCGGTGACAAAGTTAAGATTAATGCCTATAAAGATAATGTTGTGTGTTTGATGGGATTGGAAATGAATCAAGAGGCGCTACAATTCTGATCTCTATTGTTAACAAGTAACTAGATTGTAGCCAGCAATTGAGAGACAACGGCCGGAATTGATCAATAAAAAAAGCGATGTTTTCCGTCATGACAACGCCAAACCACACATATCTTTAACTACTCGGCAAAAAGGACGAGAGCCTGACTGGGAAGTTCTGATGCATCCACCGTTTAGTAAAGACCTCGCACCGTTAGACTACCATTTGTTTCCGTCTGCGTAGCTTAATGGTATAAAGTTGAATTCAAAAGAGGTTTGTAAAAATCACTTGGTTCAGTTCTTCGCCCAGGATTAGCACTAGAGATATATAAATGATTGTAGCTTCTACTTGATGGATATTCATTATAAATATATAAGACTGTTTTTGGTCAATTTCCACTGGTGGATCACTGGAAATTGACTAAAAACAGTCTTTTTTTTATATATTTACTAGAGATATACGCCGATAATTTTGGTCATTGTTTGATTTGTCGCTTTTTTTGTAAATTGGGCTAACTTGGGAAATCTTAAGTTTGTTCGGAAAGTCTGTTCGGAAAAGACCCAAAGAGGAAGCATTTATTAATAAGTTATGTCATTGGGCTGATGAAGCCCTCTCTTATACTTCTGATAAGTTTGTTGTTAAAGTCGTACGCGTATCTGGCAGTACTGTTCGTAATTTTTTTTCATAATTCGAATAACATCGCCTTCAACCACTGGCGTATATTCATGAATGAGGTGAATCACAATAACGGATCAACAAAAATAAGCTTACATTATTGCGAAACTATTACAAGTAATTCGATTAAATTTTGGTATATATTGCTCATCAACGGAAAATACCTAAAACATCATGCTCTTACATTTTGCGCTGTGTATTTCTTAAACAGCCAGCAGTCCACCCATTTTTTAAATTCATATTATAACAGGAAATACAAGGCTTTATCTTAAAAAATAACTTATATAATCGTATGATTAATTTTTGTTAACAACTTTATGTTGTATGTTAAATTAATAACCCTTCATTTTATTTAATTTATTTCTTACGCTGCGGTAAATTTCTTTTCAATAGAAAGGTTATTGGCAAATTGCCTTTCAAAATATTTATTCTATGCATCATTGTAATAGTTCTTCGCATCTTCGGCAAGTGGTACTTTCAAGTTTAGATAAAGGAACCGGATAACATTCTAATTTTGTTGTCATCGCGCTAGGTTAATATTTCGCGTAGTTAATATTTACAGTAATACCAAATTGATATTAATCTACGGGTACTTTTGTTGTTATGGAACGACAAAATCTTTAATCGTGGGATTGGTTTGATTTAAATTCAACTCTACAACTGCGATTTGGTACTGCTACCTAACCTATAGTCAAATTTTACCAATTTGATATTCCATGCTGTTTTAAGAGTTATATTGTATCACTTACTTACATGACATGAAAAGTCCCGAGACTTTCCGAGAGATGGCAGCATAAACAAAAAACTTTATTTTTAGTTAGTGTTAACTCTCAGAAGATTATGACATTTTGTCTATTATTTTGCGAGTTACAGTTGTTTGAGTGAAGCTACTTTTAATGTTTGATTAAATATTGCTTTTTGATGGTAAAAAATGCAGCCAGGCCCCAGAATGGCTTGAGAGGTGTTGTGGCACATCTGCTGCGTCGAAAGTAATTGTATGTCAATGCACCACGTTCCGGACGTCCAAATGACACAGTCACTCCATAAAACACAAAGAAAGTCGATCATATTGTTCTAAATGACCACATAGTGAAAGTGAGGGAACATGAAGATATCAACACAACGCGTGAGGCATATTTTGCATGAATATTTGCATATGAAATAGCTATGTACCCGATGGACTCCGTGCACTCTCTCTTGATTAAAAATAAGTATATCGCTCTTGAAGGATTCGAGTTTTGGCAAAAACATTGCTTTTTCTTCAAATGTCTGGGGACTCTTCACTTCCTGAGTATTTCTATCAGTAAAGAAATTGTTAGTTAGTTTGTACAAACAGATGACAGAAAGCTTGTCAAATTACTAAAATTTTCAGTTAATTTATATTTAAAGAGAACCACACTGTAAACAATAGAGTGCAGAGAAGATATTTATAGCAACCAACATCTAGAGGGATTAATTGTCTGTTTTAATTGATATTATTAATTCCGTTCCGCAATTCTGGTAGCTATAAACACTTTCCCTGTGCTCTATTGTTAACAGTGTTGTAAAATCGTGTTCCTCTTAATTATAAACGCCTAGAGCGTCTCTCTAAATAGGAACTATGATAACTACTAACATTTTGCAAATTTTACGAGATTGAGAAACCGTATGCAGATTATATATGACTTAGTTTAATAAATAATATTTAATTATTTCTTGCAATAACTGTAAGAAGATTTTAATTATTTATATACTGCCAAAGCTAATGTTGGGCTTATACCTCTTGCAAAAAAAATATGGTTTTATAAGATAGGTCGTTCAACTAGATTGCTATCCAGCTGGAATTATAGTCATTTGTGGAAATGGAACTGTTATGTATGTGCGCTTATAACTGTAATCTAAAATTGTAAAATTTTGTAGGGACGATAGTCTTCTAGTATTCCCTTAATAGTTTTCATAGCATAATTCTCATTTTTATTTAATTTTTCGTGCTCCTTCATACAATTCGAAATTTTAATCTTAAGAGTTTGGTCTACCTTTAAGTGGTAAATTTAAAAAGTTATGATTCTGCGTAATTTTTGAAAAATTTGGCAACATGAATTTAAAGCATCCTCCCTGTTAGTTTTAAAGCAGTTGCCGTCAATTTAAATCTCAATAGCTCTAGTTTCTCTGACCTGAAAGAATATTTTCTGCGTTTTTTCTTATACCTATATAGGTATTACGACGATTTACTAAATTTATACTCGATACAGCAAGGATTGTATTTATATAATAACATCGCCGCGCTATTATGATCTTTTTTTTAATAATATTTTTTCACTTGCTATTTATATGTAGTTTTTCTGCTTTATTTTGGAAGAAATAAAAGATGAAATACAAAACTGTTACTTTCTTTAGTAAAAAATTTCGTAAACCGCTGTTTGCATGTCCCGCGTATATAAAAATTATGTTTTTTTTTTTAAATGTTTCTTAAGCAAAAGAAAAATCAGAATTTGGTTAAAAGTATAAAGCCCAATTTTTTTTCTTGAAAATTAAAAAAAAAAACGGGAATTTTTAAAACTTTCTTTGGGCCTATATTTTATTCATAGTTAACGAAAAATATGATTTATTAAATTAATGAGATTTTCTTGTTCTTAGGAAATACCTTCGAAGCCTGTAAGCGGTAAAGTCCGCTTAATAGAAAAATTTTTAACTGGAATATTTACTTAAAATTAATTATTAGGTAAATAAGTACTTACACCTGTTTACGCAATTTCCTTTGGTTTGGTTTGACAAATAACCTATTTTTCTTTGTGACGGTTCAAAGTCAAAATCGAACGAAAAGCAGGTCTCCCGACCGCATCATAAGCAACACTGCCAAATGTTTATTATTAGTGTTCCGTACGGAACACTTATAAGATGACTTCGGTGTCTGTATGTCTGTCACACCCGATTTTCTCCGAAACTATTTGATATAGAAAGTTGAAATTTGGTAATAATATAGGAATTGATGGCCTCATCAAAGCCGTGTAGTTTTGAAAGTTAAATTTTGACTTAAGGGGTTAGTTTTGGGAGGTGAAATCGGAAGTGGGAAAAAATTTTTTTTACTAGGTCATCGAGTGTGGTGTCAAATGAAAGCTTGCGAAAGCACGAGTAAAAAATATATATATAATGTAATACTTACGCGCACAAAAATTTTGAAAAAATTCTGGAATATTCTCTACGGGGTGTAGATTGAACAAAAATTATCACGAGTGCATTACCTTTAATAATTTATCTGGTATATAAAAAAAACAAAAATTTCAAGGTCATCAGATTTCAGTAAAGATTGGAAACAAACTTTGTTGAAAACTCACTTAGAGTGTGTTTTGTGAAGTCACTGATCATTTTATACCTCTGTAACAAAATTTTTTATTTTAAAAGCAATCAACGCACGGAACACTAATTGCGCAAGTTCAACTTGCATTTGACCGGTTATTTTTATTTTAATATCAACTGGATACTAAAATTATATATTTTAAAGTGCTTAATTTACGTGTGGCCAGGGTACTGTTTATCTAATTTCTTTTTAGATTTCGTATTAATGGAAATATCTTTTAGATTTTTTATTTTAAGCTGTAATCTGCAAATAGCCCCCTTTACAATAAGATTTTATGCTTTATAAAAGAAAAAACAGGCCCAAAACTCTTATCACGTTCGAAACAAAAGCAAAATTGGAATTTTCTTTCTCTCTGACAGTCACGAGTCAGAGAAGAAGTCCTGTCATGTTTGACAATGCTGAATGTTTCAATAGAGAGATTTTGTCTGTCTTTATCTTTATTTGAAGCATGGACCCACCGTTTGGAGCTTGCGCAGTAGTAAAGGAAGAAATTAAATATAAAGACTCAACTGTTGTCGTTATTTGAAGCATGCGTCCACAGGTTGGAGCTTGCGCAGTATTGAAACAAAATAAGAGAGTCCTTTATTAAGGAATTTATAAGAACTATTTGAAGTTCGTTATTTTGATCGCTATTATGGTAGGGCCTGTTTTCTTTCCTACTTGGGTATACAAATCACTAAGAAAATATAGTAAAATTGAAATAATAATGTTTT